>BQNB010198371.1:0-11140 GCA_026074375.1 Tanacetum coccineum | reverse complement strand
TGTATATACGTGAAACAAAATTTCAGAATCAGGTTCATTTAGGAGAAATCGAGTTTTTTTTCAATCAGGTTCACTAGACCGAGCCGATGCACTGGAATTAGGCGAAAAATATTATTTTATTCGTCACATTTTAAGTGTCCATATTGCTATTTTAGTTTTATTTTTAAAAAAGCCATCTATTTGTAACAAATAAAAGTAATAGTTAATCACTTTATTAATAAAATTTTAAATACTTTTCAAATTTTAAAGATCTGCATTTATTGATAAATTAAATACATAAATGAATACCGTGTATAGCGACGAGACTTTATAACAACAAATAATTATAGTTAGGTTATTTTGGTTATTATATTTTATGTAATGTAAAATAATCAAAATGTAATTAAAAAATATTGTAACATAGGATAACTCAACTCTTGAAACATGACAACAATTAGTTGAATAAATTATTTATTCTATAAAAAAAAAGATTTTTAGCTTTTATTACAATTGATGTGGTATATGCATAGTTATTATGATAAAATATCCGGTATATATTAAAAGTGATTAGTAAACTTTTGAATGACAGTATAAGGCAACATATTTAAAAACAAGTCGAACTTTCTTATATGAGAAAGTAAAAGAAAATAAAATTTAAAAGGTATTTTAGATTGGGTTTTGCTCAATGTTTTGAAAACTGGGTCTTTAATCGACCGGTCGAGTCACCGGTTACCGGTTGGACCACCGGGTCTACCCGGTCTTCTAAAACAAAAAAATAAAAAATATTTGCAAATATGTATATAAATCATGAATATTTCATATATTAAGCATAAAAACTATTTATTAACAAATATAACATGTAAAAATAAAATTACGTCGCAAATATATACAATAAACATGCTTTATTTAGAAAAAACACGAAAAAATCGAAACCCGGCCGGGTCTCGTAAACCAGGTTGACCCCGGTCACTCCAAACCCTGCGGGTCTAACTGGGTTTTGAAAATATGAAACCCGGTTTAATATGACCCGTTTCTTCGATCGGAACCGGTTCAAGCGGTTGACCCGGCCGGATCGAACCGGGTTTCAAAACACTGGTTTTGCTAACCACAACCCATAAGGTTGTGGTTAAACATTATCATTTGTGTGAGAATTGCATTTAATAAACTCATTATTTTTTTAAACATATTCAATGATTATAATTATGGAAAGCGTCGTTAAACATAGAATGCTTGAAGTTAAGTAAATGTTAAATTTTTATTTATGGCAAGTTTAATTACAACCCATAGGGTTTTGTGCAAAACCCTTTTAATATATTACTCATTTATAAGTTTTTTTTAATTTTAAGAATTTTTTGTTCATATATATAATACAGATGAGTAAGAATTACATTTTGTTAACTTGAAAGTTGAAACTACTATCTTTAACACATATCATAAGATGAAAAGAAATTATTTATAAAACTATTTTTAAAAGGAATGAAGAATGATCAATCTGGCTCAATAGCATCCGGTTATCTAAAAGCTTTGAAAGATATTTTTGAAGGCGTTTGGTACGTAATGTGGTGGAGTGTATGGCGCTTTAGAAACCAAACCATGTTTGGAAATGCTCTTTCGAGACGTGATCTCCTCTTTGATGATATCGTTCGTGTGTCTTATACAGTTATACGTGGTGTGCTAGTCATTGTAAATTTAATTTTGATTCAACAACTTGGATGAAAAATCCTAATCATTTTAGTTTGTAATGATTTCTAGCAAACTCGTTTTTTTAATAAAATCGTTGTTAAGAAAAAATTAGTAAAAACAAGTGCAATCATAAACAATGTTTTAAAACCCGGTTTTTTAATTGACCTGATTTAGTTGCCGGGTCACCGGTTCAACCGGTTGAACCGCCGAGTCAAACCGGTTCTATACATATATATATATTTTCATATATTTAATATGTAGTGTTGTATAATCACATAATTTATCTTAGGATCAATTGAATCGATGAATGATATTAAATTTTTACTTATTAGCTTTAATTTTTAGGTTATATATGTACAAAATTATAGCAAAGATGTGCAAGAACAATTAATGTATGATTCCAAGTTTTAATCGACTATATAATAAGACAATATTAGTTGATAATTAAGTAAATTTTAACTTTATTATAACTAACATTAGGCATCATACTTCATTTTGTCAATTAAATTTAGAAAGGTTTATGGAAAAAAAAGTTTTTTTGTTAGATTTAAAAAAAAAGTCGTGACCCGCCGAGTTTATTAAACCGGGTCAACAAAAAACCGACGGTTTAATCCGGTTCTCAAAAAAGCAAAAACCCGGTCACATTCGGCCCGGTCTCCGAGCCGATTGACGAGTCAACCGGTTCAACCGACCGGATCAACTCGGGTTTTAAAACATTGATCATAAGGCATACTCTAAATAAGAGCACACAAAACAAGAAAATTAAACCTCGCATAGTCACATCTAGAGGAGAATTAATCCAATCATTTCATGTAAACTGTAAAGCGACTCTTAAAAACTCAACTAGAGGTCAAACAAAAGAAAATGTCAAATCTTTGTGATATTCCAAAAAAGAATACATCATCCCAAAGTTAAATGATATAGAAGAAAACATAAACCTAAATAAACCTAGATACACAACATATATTTGGACAATTTGACACTACTGTGAAAGTTTATTCACGTTGCCTTTAAATATGGGATTTTCTACAATGTGTACATGTTTAATACATTTAATGAACCAATATTACCATATTCGAATGTATGTTGATATTATTAACTTCCAAAATCTTTTTTATTTTTCAAATTTAACAATACTTAACATGAAAATGAATTTATTCTAAAAAATAATTATGTTTCATTAATGTTCTTAAAACCATGGTACAAATTAGAAAATCCCTTTAGATATACAATATTAAATAAGGTAACTAATAAACCTAGATAAGGAAATCAATCAACCTAATTAAGATTGAAGATAAATGTCAGACTCTTAATATAATTGAGATAGTTTATTTATACATTGTATAATACTAACTTCGTCTCAAAATTATTCTCCTCTTTTTTTGTTTCTCTCAAAATAATTGTTCACTTTTAAAAATAATAGTTGGATTTGTTTAAGTTTACCATATTACACTTGGTTTAAGTAGGTATTTACAAACATAAAAGAAAACATTAATTAATTGATTTAGGTTCATTTGGATACAAAGTTTTTTGTGGATACCAGGGGACCAATCTCCACCATTCATCTTCATCTTAATCTAATGGATAAGATTAAACCAAAAATTATTTTCAACATTTTTTTTCAAATCTTAATATCTCTCAAACCGTTAATCGTCAAGCGAAAAAAAATATACCATCACGATGAGCATTTAATTATCTTTCTATAGATATCCACTTTGATATGCTTTCGACAAAAAAAATTTCAAGTTTTTTTTACATTTATTCACGTTTTTTTTCACATTTTTTTTCACGTTTTTTTTCACGTTTTTTCACGTTTTTTCACTTTATTTTTCCCACGTTTTTTTTCACGTTTTCCTCACTTTGATAATACTTTCGACAAAAAATTTCCGTTTTTTTCACATTTTTTTGACTTTTTCTCATTGAAACTTGCATGAGAATCATATATGAAATTTAGATTTACTGTTAAATCATATATGATTTAGTGTTAAATCAATATTATTTTGTTTTGTCAAAAATGATATTAGTGTTTCGTCAATATATAGTTTAATTTTAGTGTTAAATCATATAATGAAATTAGTAGTTATATCATATATCAATTTTTAATGCAAATTTTCACCAAGGTGAAAAAAACGCAAAAACACGTGAAAAACGAAAAACGAAAAAAAAAAAAATTTCTCGAAAAAACGTGAAAAACGAAAAAAAAAGGTGAAAAAAGGTGAAAAATCTGAAAAAATCTGAAAAAAACGTTGGAAAAAGATGAAGAAATGACGTGAAAGAAAACGTAATTTTTTTTGTCGAAAGTATATCACAGTGAAATCTATTTAAAGTACAATTAAATGCTCGTCGTGATGTATATTTTTTTTTACTTAACGATTAACGGTTTAGGAGATATTTAAATTTTAAAAAATTGGTGAAATAATTAAATGCTTTTAATCACAACCATTGATTTTTTTTAGATGGATGGTGTGGATGAGTCCCCTAGTATCCAACCTTTTTTTGGTATTCAATATAACTCTCCTCTAATTAATTACCAAATGGTAAAACTGTCTTTTTTTATTTCGTAGATTCCAAAGCAGTAATTAATGTTTTTTTCTTGAATTATGTAATTTTTGTCTGTGGACAATAATTTTGGGACGGAGAGAGTAATAAAAAAAAACATTCACACTTATATTCAATATTTTGTATCTTTCAAGAAATTATGTCACTAATAGTTTTTTCTAGATAATTAAGATACATAGTTACACTCAATATTCATCGCGTTTTTGCTTATTGTTTGTCATTGATTTTTCTTCGATTATCAATGTTGTCTGATTGTAATCAAGCTAGGTACAATATATCCACAAACTTTTTGGCTACAAAGTATTTGCTAAAACCAAAAAGGGTTTTTCTAACATGTGCCCCAGGGGCACATGTTAAGGTGGGGACATCAGGCTGTGTGTCACAGCCTGATTGGCCAGCAGTTATTTGTGGGGCCTGATAATGATTAATAATAATAATTGCTGGCCAATCAGGCTGTGACACATAGCCTGTGTCCCCACCTTAACATGATGCCCCATTGTGCACATTTAAGCGACAATTTTTTATTTTAAAAAAAAATAAAAAACTTAAAAAAGAGTAATGTTGTTAGAATAAAATGCCCGTACTTATAAAAGTCTAACACAATTTATTGAATATTAAATTTTTTAACTACGATTAAAACCATTAACTATCTTCACTCTCACTTACCCCACCAATACATACATAAAAAAATTACACACACAAACAACGTTACTACACATTCTCGTTGCTATACACGAGTAATCGTCTAATATATTTGAATAAAGTAATAAATAATTTACCTAAAAACACTTGATTTTATATTGCGAACCTACATGGTATATTTTTTTGCATAAATAGAAAGAACCACTTCCTTACAAAAAACAAATCATGAATTTAAATATACATTTACATTGTGGCATTGCTTAACAGTATCATTCCATCATCGCAAAGTTCGGTTAACCGGTAGATGAAAGCTTTATAAAAATATGTCTTGGTTCATTAACGAGATTAAAATTTACTCATTGATTTAAACCTAATTGATGAAAAATATCTATTTATACTATTTAATTATAAATTTTGTTGAATAAACTCTCTTCTTCTTCCAATAAATTTTGAAGTACTCAAGGAAACTTATCTCAAAAGTACATGGCCTAAAACCAAAAACATAGAAATTACACATTACACCCTCCACCGGAGATCCAAAACAGACCCACACACACAAAATCACCCCATAAAACACAACACAAAAAAAACCAAAGTCAAAAAACAAAACATTTCCACACGTAAACACTCGCAAACAAAAACCTTAAACTTGGACCTTCAAACAAGAACCTTATTCCTAAAGCCTTAAACACACAACAATGGAAACAGAGGCACCATCATCAGGACCAGCACCAGTTACCCACAAAGTATCAGTACGTTCATCAGTCATTGAATCAATAAAAGGATGGTCGTCTTTATCTGGTGTTCAGATCTCCAAACATGACTTAAGGAAAAAGATTACTATGCCTCAATATTTAAGGCTTGCTGTTAAAGATGCTATTGAGTTTAAGGATGTTGAAGCTGGCAAACGTCATTATGACGTCATCAAAGATGGTGGTGGTGAAGGTGATGTGGTTGTGCCTGAGGCTCCATTGGTTGTGTTTATTAATAGTAAAAGTGGTGGAAGATATGGGCCTGAGTTGAAAGCTAGGTTGCAGGATTTAATGGGTCAAGAACAGGTCAAATATTTCATTTTTATTTTATTTTATTTGCTATTTTTGTGATGTTTGATTTCTGAAATATGACGATTTGTGCTGTTATATATGGTCTAGTAAAGTGATGTATTTTCCGGGCCTTTACTGTACTGTGAAAATAGTTTTTGTTATGAGAAATGCTAGTTCCACAAAAGATTTACTAAACAAAATCCACACACACATATAATGATGCGAAAAAAATACTAAGAAGCTAAAATTAAAGTTTTGGAATTTTATAATATTAAATTGGAGAAATATGGATGGTTGATGTTGATTTGAAGGGTTTCTTGTAAAGGGTATGTGATAAGGTTTGAAATTTGATGAGTGCAATGTGCTATGAAAAAAGAGTTTTTTTTTTCCAGGTCAAATTGTAGTGATTTATGACGCCTTGTGTTGTTAGGCTAGATGGTATAAGAGAAAGGAGTATGGTGGCGGTGGTGGCTCGCCACAGCTGACGTGGCTTCGCCACAGCCTTCGCCACCACACCACCACCGCTCGCCATAGCCCAAAACAAACCAATTTGCCATAGTCACGACGTGGAAAAAGACAAATGAAAACATATGTAACCGTCACGGCTAATTTTTTTAATTTTCAAAATTTTTTTTCCTCTAATTTATACCCACTTTTCACTATAAAAAAACACACAAATGAAATTTTTTTAATTTTCAAGAAAAAGAACCGGCTATAATGCAGTGTAAAGAGCTGGAGTTTCTCATGATCGATCATTCGTCGTTGCCGGCAGCAAAACGAGCCATGATTGAAAGGAAACAAGATGAAATAATGAGAAAATATCCAGACGCTTAATTTAGTTTCGTATTTTTATGTTTTGTATCGTTTAATTTGTTTACGTTTCGTAGTTTTATTTTATGTTTAGTATGTTTTATGTTTATGTATTGTATTTTTATTTATAATGAAATAAATTATGTTTGTGTGAAAAATGGAAAAATAAAATAAAATTATGGGTGGTGGGGCCCAAGTGAAGAGATAGGGGTGTATTATGAGTGAAGGGGTATTTTTGAGTGGAGTGAAATGCTGATGTGACATGGTGTGGTGGGACCCAAATGAAGAGTAAGGCAATGCCACCATACTCCTTTCTCTATAAGAGTGCAGGTATCGTAAACTTGGCAAACACATTTTTTGGGTTGCCAACATCAGCGCCAATCAGCATAACAAAACACCAACACCACTCCTTCTAATCATAACACCAAATAACACCACTCACCTCTTTTATTTTTCATAAAACCCCCTAAACAATTAATTTCATTCTTTTAACAAATAACCATTTTCATTTCATAATTTAACATCAAATTACATAAAATAAAATCACATTACGAATTAAAAAATAAACATTACGAATTTAAAAAAAATAAAAATTACATTACGAATTAAAATAAAAAATTACGAAATTAAAAAAAAATTACGAAATTAAAAAAAATACATTACGAAATTATAAAATACCTTACGAATTAAAAAATAAAAATAATCGTCTTCGTTTCTTCCGTCAGTCCTCGTCACCCAAATATTTTTCATTTTGTTTTTGATCATTTTTTTTTGCTTCTTGATCCTTATTGGCGTCGTATTCGTCAAATCCTTGGTGCTGTAGCTAGAAAACCTCAACTCCTCCAACGCATTAGTGTGCGGTCTTTATCGGCTTGAAGCTTCGAAAGCCCTTTCGGCGGCTTCCGTTTCAGACGATGCTCCTGCTCCATTAAGCTCCCCGAATTGGGCCGTCGCGTATGATTACTTCCCCGGTGCTCGCCGTTGTGCGGTTCGGATTTGCTTTTTCTTGGCGGGCCGTTTGGTTTTCCTGGGTTGCGCGAAGTGGTCGTATTACATCGTGGGTTGTTGGGGAGGGGAGGGGGGAAACCGGGGGGGGGGGGGGGGAGGGGGGTGAAAAATAGGGGGGGGATTACTTCCTTTTGGGGTGGGGGGGGGGGCTATTATAATATAAGACGCACCCGGGGACGTCTCCGGTTAAGTAACATTGTTCCGGTGCGTCCATTTCGGGTGGAATCCTCAAAAACGGCCCAAGCTTCTTCTTGAGAAAACGCGACCCCTCTATGCTCGTCACGGTAAATACTTTGAGCCCGTTTCAAATAATCCACATCGTTTTCGCCACTTTTCCCCAAACGTTTGGCCCGTTTGTACGCGGCGTTGAACTTTTGGCAATTGGCATTCAACGTATGCCATTTACTAGTCAACATATCCTTCGTACGGTTTTCATGCTTTTGTGACCTTCCGACATTATTATCTTCGGAAACGGCCACGTAACATGTTGCAAGCAATTCTTCTTCGACCGGTAGCCAACGGCCCGCTGCTACCGGCTCTTGGGGCTCGTCTTCAACATTTTTTCCCTTTCGGGCCATTTTTTTCTTGCGACCGCCTTTTTTTGGCGAATCGACTTGTTGAGGTTGAGTGAGTGTTTGGGAAGATTCTGAGTGGAATGATGGTGGGTTTTGTTGTAGATTATCTAAATCACGGTTTAGGATTTGTGATTGTTGCCATCGGAAAAAAGCTTGTTGTTGTTCTTGTTGGTATTGTTGAAACTGTTCCGGCGTCATCGACCCGGTGAGGAGATTCATGAAACTGTTGTTGGGAAATTCAGACATTTTTTTGATTGCTAAAAAGATGTATGTTTGTATTTGAAGAGTGGTGAATTTGTATGTGATTTTGTATTTAGTAATGTGTTGTATATATAGTGAGTTGAGTGAGGGGGGTAAAATGAAATTTTTTTTTTAAAAATCAGCCGTTTTAGGGGGGTAAAATGAAAAATTTTTAATTTTTTTATAAATACTAGCCGTTAGGGGCTAAAATGAAACATTTCAAAATTGAGGGGAAAGAGTAAAATTTAAATTATAGCCGTTAGGGGGGTAAAATGAAAAAAAAAAAAAAAAAACACCCCAACGCGCGTTGGCCGGCCAACGCCGAGCCCAACGGCGTTGGGCAACACCAAGGTGGGGTGTAGTAACGCCGGACAACGCCGGCCAACGCCGTTGCCGGCGTTACTACACCGAGGCCTCTAAGGGTGAGAAACTCACTTGACACGTTAGCGTCACATCAGCTTTCTCTCTCAAACTTTAAAACTCACAACAACTTAACTTTTAACCGTAATAATAACTCACCTTACAACTAAAACTCACATTTCATTAAAATACTCACTTTATATAAAATATACCCACTAAATATCCACACGCACTCACAACCAAATAAAATAGATTTAATAAAAGCTTAGTTGGGCCCACAATTTAAAACTCACACTCGGTGAGAAACCCACCGAATGCACACAAATAAGACACAAACTCACCTAGCAAATTGAAGTCACTTTACGACCGGGGTAACAACTCACGCGTGAGTTACCCCTTATACCGTCCAGCCGTGTAGAGTGGTATTTTTTTGTTTAACATTTCGGGGTTAATTATTCGAAGATTAAGTTATAGCTGGAAATAAATTTTCATGTTTGATTCTTTTTTTTAGAACATAGAAAGTCTGAATTATTCGAAGAATTATTTTGGTTTTATTCGAAAATTTGGATGGTTGATGTTGATTTGAGGCAATTGTTTGTGCAATATGAGAGATGTGTTTATTTTTTTGATTTTTTTTTTCATTTCAGGTTTTTGACCTTTTAAAAGTGAAGCCTCACGAGTTTATTCAGTATGGGTTGGGCTGCCTTGAGAAGTTTGCTAGTCTTGGTGACGATTGTGCGAAGCAGACTCGTGAAAAATTGAGGATTGTGGTGCGTGTAATATGATATGGTTTAAAGTTTTAATAAACGATGATGCTATATAGTGAATCTATATGCTTTTATCATGGAAATTAAATTCTTGGGTTGTTGTTTGGTAGGTTGCAGGAGGTGATGGAACTGTTGGATGGGTCCTCGGGTGCTTAGGAGATCTCCATAAAGCAGGGCGGGACCCGGTTCCACCTACTGCGATTGTACCTCTTGGTACAGGAAATGACTTATCCAGGAGTTTTGGTTGGGTAATCTTATAACTTACAATGTCCATCTATATTCGGTTTTCTGATATTTTTTAGGTTCATCATACATTTAGAACTTATTTCCAGGGTGGTTCATTTCCTTTCAACTGGAAAGCAGCTATAAAAAGGACCCTTGATAAGGCTACTCGTAATCCAACTAGCCGTCTGGACAGGTGAATTACATTTTCTTGAGCTTCCACTAAAACTAGTTAACCTTCTAATAACAATTTATAAATTAGAGTAATAGACTACAAGGATGCGTGGATCAAAGAAATTATAATTGATTTTTAGATATTAACTAACAAATATAATGCACTTTCATTTTCTTAAAGTTTTTCTTGTGCACCTATTCTTTCTTATGTGAAATTTATCTTTCTGTGATGCACAGCTGGAATCTTGTATTCTCTATGCCAGCGGGTGAAGATTTGGACACCCCTTATTCCTTGAAACGATCAGAAGAAGTTGTTCTTGATCAGGTCAGAAAATATAAAGTTAATATCTGATTTCCATTAAAGTTGGAGTATGATGCATATGTTATAACGTATGGACGTATGGTTCCTGTTACGACATATTTATGTCATGACAATACCCGAATTACATCATATTTTTACATTTTTAACTCAACCAACGATTGAGTTTCCATGCACTTATTTGCAGGAGTTAAAGGTAGACGGACCGTTACCTGTAAAGTTTCTTGTTGTCAAGGAGTCTTCTATAATTACTTTAGCATGGGTATACGATTATATACTGTTTAGACTGAACATTGAAGCGAAGCTTTGTTTTATATTGTTTATAACTTGCTTTTAGAATATGGGTTTGACTAGACATCAGCACTATTTTTTCATCTTATTTTTGTTGTATATTGGTTACAGGAATGGATGCTTAAGTGGCTTATGGCTTTTATCATCTGCGGAATAATAAACCTTACCTTGTACAAGGCCCTATTTTGAACAAGGCCTGGTTGTTAATCTGAGCTTATTCTGACAACCTCTACTTTGAGTCCTTTTCTTGTTTCCTTAAAGGGAAATTTAAATACTTTTGGGTGTTTAAGATCTTAATGGACCACTCTCACGTTGCAGTTAATATACTCGATTTTTACGCCTTGTATGACTAATCTAGGTTTGAGGTAAGAGTTTCACACATTGAAATATTGTGATTGGGTAACAGGTCAAACCAGATCTGGTTTAACTGGGTTGAATGTAATGACGTTTTTCTATCATTTTAAATGA
>BQNB010198368.1:0-11140 GCA_026074375.1 Tanacetum coccineum | reverse complement strand
AAAAAAATTTATAAAAATTACACTAAATAAAGAAAATATGCAAAAATTTATAAAAATTAAAAGCCCAAATTTTTTACTTTTTATAAAACTTTAATTAAACTTATTAAAATCTAACCCTAATTATTAATTAAAACTAAATAAAACTAATTAATTAACTAACCTAAGGACTAACTATGCAAAGACCTAAAGGACTAACAGAGTAACAAGCTAACTAACAGAGGGATAAACTGTAAAACCTAAAAATTACAATTTCTACCCTGGGGCTCAACCCGACTTAACTCAAAGTCCTAATTAAACCTAAAAATAAGTTGAAGATCTAAAAAGTGCTTAAAATGAAAAACTCAAAAAAGCAAAGATTTAGAAAAAGCTGGTGGGAACAAAGTTAATAAAAGCTATATGGGCTGAAACTCATAGATAAGCTCAATAAGAGCTTATCTATAAGCTGATTATAGAAACAAGTGAGTTAAGCTCACTTGTGCTTTTTGACTTGCAAAAAGCTCAAATTAAGCTCATTTTGAAAAAGGAAAATTGATTTAGAAAGCTTATGACATGCTTAATCTATGAATGAAAAAAAATGAGAGCTTGAACTACTTTTAAGCTACTGAAAATGAAGTGGAAACAAGCAAACTCAGAAATCTAGAAAATAAGCACAAAATCTCATTAAGCTAAAAAGCACGAATAGCAAAATAGACTATAAGCTATAGAGGACTTAAAGAACTGCTTATAAACTAACTATTTAAGCAATAAAAACAAGTAACTTAAGCTAAATTTAACAATTTTAAGAAACTACTAATTTACGTACTATCTTTGGGCTTCCGGCTTTTAGTGTGCTCTTCCGTTCCTTGTGCTTGCCTTGTCATTTTTGGGCTTGATTTTATCCTTTTCTTCACTTTTTATTCATGCACACACTTAGACACAAAACAAGAATATATTTGCCATTTTTGGACTGTTTTGGGTTTAATTGGGTTATTTTAGATATTAACGGATATGTATATTTTACACTTATCAATTACACACTTGTGTGGATCAAGGTTTTCAACTACCCAACACCCTAGTTTTGTTGGCATTGTTTCTATTTGAAAGTTCTCATTTGGAAATGACTCAAACCCCATTTTCGTTACAAGTTGTTGTTGTAAATGAGTAAGCCCGGTGAGAATTTTCACAAGATCTCTTGGTGACGATCTTGCTTTGATTTTTCTTATAATATTCTTTGTTTCTTATTGTTCAACATCTTCAATCATCTTTAACCTTTTTCTTGCTTTTGATGTTTTCTTTCCTCCAACCTTCTGTATTTTTCGTTTTCTATCCATCGTTTTCTTTTTTCCTTTTTGGTTTGTATTCGATTTAATTATCGTAACTTCATTGTTTTCAGTTTCATTATCATTGTCAGCTGCTTCGGTAGCTGCAACACAAATTTAAAATTAATTTCAATCATTTAAACAAACAGATGCTTTTGCAAAACAGATGCCTTAAATTTGTAAAACAGATGCCTTAAATTTTGTCAAACAGATGCCTTAAATTTAAAGCGAAACTGAGTGTTGTCTATCATACACTTGTACCAAATAATGTAAACTAAAACATATCATATACAAATAGATTCATTTTGTAAACAAAACACGCATGTTCCTTAAATTTATCAAACATATTATATTTACAAATGTGTTAGGCTAAACAACCATCTGCATTGTAATTAACACACATATACCCTAAATTTAACAAACAAATACCTTAAATTTACGAACACAAATGCCTTAAATTTAACGAGCATATGCATTTACATATTACCACATATGAATTAAACAAAACAACCGTATTCATCAATCTGTACAACAAATCATGTTTCTAGACTTTAAATAGCTCGACATGTTATCTATCATACACTTAAATCCTAAAGATACTTATACGAAATAATGTAAACGATAACATAACATAAACAATCAGATTAATTTTGTAAACGACAACACGTATGTTCCATAAATTTATCATACAGGCTATATTTACACATTTATTTTACTAAACAATCATATGTATTGTAATGAACAAACAAATACCCTAAATTTAACAAACAAGTGCCTTAAATTTACAAACAAAATGCCTTAAATTTAACGATCATATGCAGTTACATATTACCATATATGTAACATTTCTCAATTTCTTGAATTTATGGGATGTACTTAGGAGGTATAATCAAAACCATGTGAGCTAACTAGAAACCATGAAACCACCATTTAAGGGCACAATTTTTGTTTGGATTAGGAACTAGGAAAACTAACTAACCTTAAGTATATATACTTTGTAGGAAACCCGCATTAACATTCACTTCATAACCGAATCACAAATCGAATCAGAAAGAGAGATAGAGAGTAGAAAAGAGTGAGATCGAGAAGAAGATTTATTAGAAAAAAAGATATTTTGAGAAATGACGAATGAGTTATTTTGAGAAATGTGAGAATTTTAGATATATTTATTTGGAAATATCTTATATATATTCCTACGACGGTTGGGGATTATTTTATACTAGGACCCGAGCTCGGGTTTTGTTTGGGATTAAACTCGAAACATATACAATATTAGATTAACTATCGAGCCCGATTCCCGATATTATTTTATTATAACATTAACAAATTAAAGACAGAAGCTCCATCGTAGAGTGACCGAGCTTCCTTGTTCGACTCAATAAATTGAGGCTAAAATACCCCCGAAGTAGGTGTGAACCTGGGATCAAGGCTTCCTTTATTGACTCAAATTTAAAAATTGAGGCTAACATCTCCCCGAAGTGAGTTCATTGTGACATTCTTTATGAGATTAGTGTGATTCTTTTGTCGTTTAAGCTCGAGTGTTCTGTTCTTGGTTTTGTCTTCGTTGTAAGTTGTAGGATTGTTCTTCATGCTTTGCTGATCTTGACTTTTGTGCCTTTGTCAATGTCTTTATAGTTCTTTGCCATCTTGCGTTCTTATGTCTTTTTGACCAACTTTGCTCATAATTTTGCATTATCTGAAAGCTTCAAATCAGAGTTAGCGGAAGTTTTTGTTTTTTTAAATCTTGAGCTTTCTAGATTGTTATGTCTTCGAAAGATTTGAGCATTTTGAATGGGATTGAGGTTGCCATTACCACCGTTTGACCTGCAGGTTTACGTTAGTGAATAAACAAGAAATGGATTGAAAATCAATGACGTGTGTCCCACGCGTGTTAAAGTGTTTTTGTACACATCGACGGAGTGTCAGGTTTTTATCCAAAATTCATCAACCGTAGTTCATTTAATTAGACCAAATCGATATCTGTTGTCACAAAGTTCTGATTCCTATTTAGAATCTCGCTATAATAGTCACCTACCAAAGACGCTTGTTGATGCGACTCAAGCAGATTTCCATCTTCATTGTGGAATACATTAGTATCAACTTGGATTGTTCCTGGCAAATATCGCACATTGATATTACGTAGGGACTTTGATTGCAGCTTGTGAAGTGATGATGTTCTAATCAAGTGTTTGACAATGGAATGTGTCCTTAACGAGGATCTAGATTTATCTCTTGGCTCTAGACTCGATTAGTGCATTTTGGTTTTAGTACTGGAGGCTGGAGCATATTGCACCTATTTCAATATCAACAATTCGGAGGGAGATGTCAATAGATAACTTGTGATCTCCGTGACAAATGAGACAAGTTTTTTTTTTTTTTTTATGTTGAGAGAAACTCGAATGGTGGGAAGGGTTTTTTGTGCAGTGCATCACTGGGTCCATGATGTGTTATTCATGTCAGAATCACTTGTGATTCTGAGCAATATGTATTGACCCGCGTTTTTGCCCTTTAAGGTGTGTGGAGGGCTTCTTTCTTAGACCCTTTATCCATACATTTCTTTTAAAATTCTTCAACGCCTTCATATGCTTACCAAGACGTCAGTTACTAACACTTGTTGTGATTGTTCCAATGTTAACTCAATCTTAGTCGGCATTATTCCATATACATTCATCTCCAATCATTACATAGTGACTGCTATTTAACTTTGGATTATCCTTGGGTAGATCCTCCAGTTCTGGTTGGATCATAGGATTGATTCCTAACCTAAACCTAAACCACCTTAGAACTTCAGATATCATCGTGAAATTAAGATGTTGTTGGGTATAAGATCGAACCATAAAACCTTTTCTTCAACACATTGAGTCGAATAGATCATATTTTTTAATTACATTTTCTCCCTTATTTAAATAATAAACCATTTGTTTTTGAAAAACCTTCGTGATTAAAATATGTTCTTTGGATAATTCAGTAGGAGAAAATTTTATTGGTCAGCTATGAAAGGTTTGGAACATTTTGATAAATGTTTTGATTGTACATAAGAGTTATCTGTGTTGATGTTTCCAAGAACATTAAAACTTTGTTTTCGAAAAAACTCTGACCCCCTCAAATAATAGGATCCAATGAGAAATTGTTTGTCTTTTGTAAAACTTGTGAGGGTTGGAGTGTTGAACACACAATTTTGAAAGATTATGAATTGTATCGAGAAATTCTTATTGAAAAATATTGTGTTATCTTTTGAAAAACCCATTTGTTAGAGGACTTCTTCACTAACGTAAGGGTAAGTGCAATGAACGTCCAATATCCTTTTTCTTGAGCTAAAAACTCATTGTAATGTCTTTGTAAGACAAATCACGACCAAGAATCGTTAATTTTCTCGTTGTGAGGGATAAGGTTATAAACCTTTCACTTTTATTTGAAGTTCGGTTATGTACTGTTATTTGACTAAGCCATTTAGGAAATTAGAAATGACATGTTTTGAAATATTTTTTTGAAAACTCATGATCGAACTTCATTTTACCACCGGGTGTCAATGTTAATCGACATTTCTAAGCACGTAAAATGTTATCGATTCCAAGGACATGTCGAGAAGAATCTTTTTGGAAATTTTTGATTTTAATTTGTATTATTTACCTGTTGTCCTCAGCATTGCTATTATGATGGTGGTAATAGTAATTCCCCCCCCCCCTAACTCTTGTCGGTGGATGTAGCTTGTCTTGATTGCTTAAGGAACAACTTTTTGGAAACAGCTTTGAACTTGACGTTCATTTCTGTTGGTTCTTGAGATTCCGCTTCAGTTCCTGAACGGTTATGATCTGAAGTCATTGATGAAGAACGAGGCTTGAATACTGCGTTGTTTTATAAAACCGTCTTTTTTGAACATTAAGGAACGACGGCCTGAAGGTGTTATTTTCAGCAGACACATTTGAACATGATGACGAGGCTTGAACTGTCCTGTTGTGTTCAAACGTCATTTTAACATTGACCATTTCCAAAGCGAACAGTACCCAGAAGAAATTCTCCACAGAATTACCTACAGCTTGAGGATGGCCGTCCATTGTACTTTGTGATCCAGAAGTAAACAATGAATAGGATGAGTTGTACAAATTGCCAGAGAGCCTTAGAGGACGATGGGAAACATTGGGAACAATTGGATCTAAGGGGAATTTGATTCTTCAAGACATTAGTTATCCTAGGAGACAATGTCTATAGTGGGATAATACTTGTTGATTCATATCTTTCCTAATCTTTAGGCATCTCAACTTTTTGGGTCCTAAGCTGCTTTTTGTTGCCACTGTTAAACTGATGGACATCTCTTAGCTATCCACCTTCTCATTTGGATTTGTATTCTCATACAACTTCTTATAGTTATCTTGGATTTTCTGGAATAGTGGTATTGATGCTACTGTTTTTCTTATGGGGTGTTGCACAGATTTGTTCGCTTTTCTCTTGGGTTTACTAGCACTATTAGGCACACATGAGGCTTCTTTGTTCTAGCCATTTACGTCTTTCATAAGTATCGAGAAACACAAGCATCATGAGTAAGAATTAAACACACATGTTCACATTCTGCACAAACACGGCATTCGCATTCGACAGTTCTGGAGTTTTGAATGTCATTACACGCAGTTACAGACTTTTGTTTTTTAGAAATACTAAAATCTATGATGGTCTTCTACTTTCTTCTTTTGAACTTCACAATGACTGTTGTTGGCTATGACCTTATTTTTTAACTTGATAGCGCTGTGGTTGGCTAACCACTAGTAGTTGTGAATTACCCTGAAAGATTTAGACATGTGAGGATTAGTATTCCTAGAAGCACGAGGGGAAACTGTGGTGTTCTGTTTTGTGTTGTGGTGGAGGAAATTCTAATACATCCTGGTTTAAGACATTTGTGTTGGAACGCTTGGTTTCCATTCCTTAGGAAAATTCATGTTGAGTGGACTCGGTTTTTAAATAAAACCATCGGTCAACTTAGTTTTATTAACCGATCTTGTTTTGTTTGAAAACTTCTTCATTTCAGGAGAATTTGAACAAGGAGTCGGTTTTTCCTAAAGCTGATGGTTTTGGAATCCGTTTTGAGCATTTGGTTGTTCGTACAAATGATGTTTTATCAAAGCTGAGTTTCCACAGACTTTTCCTTTTGTTTACCAGAAGGAGTTTGCTTTAAACTCATTTTTCACCAGGTTCTTGTCTTGCATTTGAGTTTCAAATATTGTTTTTCATGATATTGTTCACGTTCTTTTCGAAATACTTGGAAGCATTTTTCTTTGCAAACTGGGTTGTTTCTTCATCTGTTCTTTACAATGTTGTAAGAAAGTTTAAGAGAAATCGAGGAGTTTTTCAAGTTTGAAAACTTTTAACAAATATTATTAAGAAACTTCTTTGTTATCAGATTCAGGTCATTTCGAAAAGGCTTTTGTGCAAAGACATTCACATTCTTTGAACTTTCTGAAGTTACAAGCATTGTAATTCAGTAATAGCATTTTAAATCAGTCAGAGAATGTCAAGTATGAACATGTACCATCTATTAGACACACACTTATCGAGAAGTACGATCATATTTGTCTTTGAAAAAATCAGCTTTTCTGATTCAAGTTCGTTCAAGCTCCTTTTCAAGGGATTAACGTACTCCAAATCGTCATTCATTTCTCTTTTAGGTCATGAATAAAAAATACTGTCTAGTTATTGTTTTGTCTGATAGAGGAATTAATAAGATTTTGATCAGAAACTTCATACTTCTTGGCAGTTGGGTTAGGAAATGCAATACTAGTATGATTAGACCACAGTTTGTTGACAATTGTTCTAAAATGATTGAAATTTGTTTGTCATTTCGTTAATAAAGTAGTCTACTTTTTACTAATGCGATTTAGACATGGGGTTTAGAAATCAACAGTTTTTTTAGCAATGTTTTGGCTTTGTCCTAACAAACGATTTTCTCCCATTTGTCTTCCTCAACTCTTTAGCGCGTTCCAACTGATCAAGATAGGTTTTTGATGGTGGTTTGAAAGTTTCATAAAGACTGTTTTGATATGTGTAATTATATGGTTTCACTGTGTCTTTATCCAATTTTGATCTACTCTCCTTTTCAAGAGTGATTGTCTCTTCCCCATCGGGGCAAAATCTGTTTGCAGGATCAGAAGTATCATATGGGATCGCATACAAACGAGGCTTATCAGATTGAGCTTTCTTGAGGTACTTTGGATTAGCAAAGGTTGATCTACATGGTACGTTGCACATTTGGGTTGCTAACATGAGAATGGTCTGAATTGGACTGATTGCGTTTATTAAGAATTTCATTTAAAAAACTTTATTTGTATGTCCATTTTCAATCATCGTGATCAATGTCTTTTCTTCCTTAACCTTTAAATCCGAAAAAATAACCATATTTTCCTCTTTGAGGTTGGACTTCAAAATTGTGACTTGTTAACTGACTCTTCTTTTTTGACTAGCCTCTCGTATTTTGCTTGACACTGAATTTTATGTTGAGGATTTTTTTTTTGTGGATCCTTGTGTTAACTAAGAGTAAGTACATGATGAATGAATAGTTATGAATTATGAAGTGTGAAAGGTTTTGTGGGATCTTAAGTGGATATGATGTGATTTGAAAGTTGTAGGTTATGTAAGCCTAATTCAGTTCACGGGATTTTAAACGGTCTATGATTAAAAACCGATAAATGAATTAACAGGATTTTACAAAAATCAATTAGGAAAAACCGTGAGTGATTTGATTCAGAATCAGCTGCGAAAAATTCCAAAAAAACTTAAAAATGTCAATTTCTCATAGAAAACGATGGTTTTGGGCTTCGAAAAATCTTTAACCAGCTAAAAGGTGGTTACAGCGTGATCCGTCACGTTTTTCTCTTCGATTTGAGAGGTCACGGGCCTTAAACGGACTTACGGATCAAAAGTTATGGCTGTTTTACTGAAACCCTTTTCCTCAATTTTAGGTCATTTTACGACTCTATTATTCTTCACTATTTATTTTAGTCCGATACGCGTTTACTTTTAATTTAACTTTTAAGCTAAATAGCGTAGACTAGAAATCATCATTCAACGTAAATGGTCACCAAATAAATTAAGGTTTACGTCAAGCAAGTGTTATGTAATTATTAAGAAGATAATTATTGACTTTGCGCATTTTATTTTAATTGGTTACGTAAAAGGCTTACGTTTCGCAAAAAAAAACCTTTAGACACACCCCGGAAATACCTAGACTTACCTGGACTCAAACCAATAACCACTTTTAATCCCTAAACACAAAATTATTCAATTTTCATGTTACTAAGCCATGAAGGCCGATTATAGCTCAAATAAAACACAATGTCCATTGTGTAAAGCTAAAACCCAAACTAAAGCTTGTAAATCTTGTATAATTATCTCCTAATTAAAGAATGTACTTGTATATCTTGCATGAGATTTAAAAACTCTCCATTCCCTCTAAGCCTTACTCATCCCACATACATAAACAACTAGGAAATCTTCTTAACATATATTAAGTACATGTACATCAAGGATTAATTAAAGTTTGTCCTTAAATGTCCCTAATTAACCTATTACACATTGGGTAAAGACCATATTGGATCTCTTTTGTGTCTTGGATACCCGCGACCAACACACACCCTACATAAACTCAAGATTATCAAAATCCTAAGCAATCTTGTACAATGATCTTGCATTTATGAGATGTACTTAGGAGGTATAATCAAAACCATGTGAGCTAACTAGAAACCATGAAACCACCATTTAAGGGCACGGTTTTTGTTTGGATTAGGAACTAGGAAAACTAACTAACCTTAAGCCTATATATACTCACTCATATTGACACTTAACAACTCTTAAAATACTAAACACTCTCTTTATGCCAAAAACCATCCTTTATTTCTCCCTTAGTTTCAGATTCATCACAACCGACCCAACTAAAACATTAAATTGACACCACCACTTAAAACAAAGCCCTAAGGTTACTAGCAAGAACATATAAGGAGCAATCAAGTGAAGGATAGGGTTTTAGAAGGAAGGTTAAGCTTGAAATTTGGGTTGTCATTCCATTCGGGTCATTTCTAGTCATTTCTATATGACAATACATTTTCAATTGACCCAGGACTATTGTAAGTCATGTACTAAACCTATACCCATTCGTATCATAATTGTTTCTTTGATTTCTAGTCGATTTGGTCACGCTAGTTTGTAGATAACAAACTAACGTGAGCTTGTGCATGCTAAATGTAAAGCATGCATGTTATATGCATATATATATGCATATTATCACTTATGGGTTGCTAAGAGATGTAAAATGTAACTTAAGAATGATCTAAGGCTTTAAACATTTTCATTTAATTACAAGAATGGAAACCAATATAAACACTAACATGTACACACGTAATACATGAAACCTACACGTGAACATTTCGTATAAACTTGATGGTTTGGCTTGGGAAAGAGTATACTAACTAGTTGGACGATTACATGTGAACAAACACGACTTATATGTGTGCCAAACGAGCTTATTTTGGTTTGTTAGGAATCTTAACGAGCCCTAATATCACTACTAAGCTAAACGGTCCACTAACAGACCATGTTGGACTAAACAGTCTATTAACGGATGTTAATGGGCCCAACAGTTCATTAGTTGGGGACCCATAGCTTATTATTAAGCTCACTTGAGCTTATTGAAGGGTTAGAGGACTTAGTGAACTCGTTTGGTTAGGAATACATATAAGGAAACTTTATCGGGCCACAAATGTGCTTAACAGCCCTTAGCGAGGCCTAATACGGGTCCAATAGCCACCAATAAGCTAAATCAGCTTATTTGTGAGCTTATACAGGTTTGTGGGTTTATTAGAAACTTAAAATGCTAATGGACCTTAATTGGACAAGCTTAAACATGTAAAACCCTTAACGGGTTCATAATGGGCCCAAAAGCCCATTACTATAGCTTATTGGCTCATAGGATGAGCCAATATTGAGAATCAGCTTAAACAACTTAAAAGTACTTATTAAGACTAGAAAATAAGTTGGATCATGTTATAAAACCTTAATGGACCTTTTGAAACACTTTGGGTTAAAGTTATTGGGCTAACGAGCCTAATAAGCTCAAATAAGCTCACCCGAGCTTATTTTTTTCTAGCTTAATAGTTCACATAAACTTATATAATCTAAATGAGTGCTTATGTACTATTAGAATCTTAAATGGACCATTTATGTGCTTAATGGGCTTTAACGAGTCCAATAAGCTCAAACAAGCTCACCCGAGCTTATTTTTTAGCATTAACAGTTTAATTAAGCTTAAATGAGCTTAATGAGAGCTTATGTGCTTTTATAATCCTTATTGGACCATTAATTTGCTTAATGGACTTTAACGAGCCCACTAGGCCTAATAAGCTAAAATAAGCTCGTTCGAGATTATTTATAAGCTGCCACAACTTATATGGCTTATTGGAGCTTAATAAAACCTATTGTCACTTGTTAGAACTTAATTGGGCTTAAAATGCAAATTTTTACAAGTTAAGGGACTAAAAGTGTCAATTTGTAAACTTGAGGGTTAAAACTGCCAAAACTGATTTTATAAGTCTAGGGAGTGTTTTTGACATTCTGAAACTTAAAGGGCTATTTTGAAAGTACAAGTACCTAGGGTGAAAGTTTTGTTAAGTTAAAGGACTAAAGGGGTGAATGTAAAAACTTAAGGGTTTAAAATGTAAATATTATATTTTCATAAACATAGGGACTGTTTTTGTAAATACAGAAAACCAAAAGGTATTGTATGAACGAAAGTGATTTTAATAAACACTTAACTAATCGGACAAGTTATAATATTTATCGGATATTATACTAATTAAAACCCG
>BQNB010198365.1:0-11140 GCA_026074375.1 Tanacetum coccineum | reverse complement strand
GTCAAAATGTATATACATTATCCATCGAAACATACATTCCTAAATATACATTTTTCGAATAAATGGATAATGTTTTATAAAAATAAAGGGGTGTTTGGTTCGTTTCTTATGATCAATTTTTAGAGTCGAAATGACCATCACTATGTTTTCGTTACTTGTATAAACACATAACTAACATATACGAGTCATCAAGATATATAATTCACACACACACACACACACACACACACACACATATATATATATATATATATATATATATATATATATATATATATATATATATATATATATATAGGGATGGGATCATGAGAAAACCTAATTTCGGTGGAAAACCCAGAAAACCCAGAAAAACCAAACAAATGCCCTAAAAAAACCAAACAGATGCCCTAATTTTTTCAGGCTAAAAATTGTTTTTTCAGGCAAATATGGCCTCGATTTACTCTCTGTAAAAACCCAAAAAAACCAAACAGATGCCCTAAAAAACTAAACAGATGCCCTAAAAAATCTTTTGTATAGCCTGAAAAAATTAGGGCATCTGTTTGGTTTTTGAGTTTTTTATAGACATTATATCGAGGCCATATTTGCCTGAAAAACCAATTTTTAGTCTGAAAAAATTAGGGCATCTGTTTGGTTTTTTTAGGGCATTTGTTTGGTTTTCTGAGTTTTCTGGGTTTTCTAGCAAAATATGGTTTTCCCTAGAACCCATCCCTATATATATATAGTGGCATTTTATTTGTAGAACTACTTTTTTGTACAGAACCAGCATTTTTACTCTTAATAAAGCATGATGTACATTATATCAATGCAGGATGTCATTTTTGTAATTATCTACTAGTTTTCTAAAGGTGTTAAGGGCATTAAGGGAATTCCACTATTATTATTATTCTAAAAACCGTCCCATATTTTTAGCACTCATTCCATACTTTATCCTTTTCTTTCTCACAAATTCCCTCTCAAACCCTAATTAACTTTTCTCAGCCACCACAAAATCTCCAGGAAAAAAACCATCCTAAATCTACAAATATGTTAATAGTACTGATGGTTGTGAAGATCAAGTTGTTGTGCCAAGAAACGCAGATGCCTTTGGTCGATTGCCTATGACTCTCTGGTTTGCAATAACTCATTGAATCGATTGTTGCTTTACATCATGTACAGATTTTGATCCGGGTTTGCAGTCACAAGAGGTACGCACACCTCATACTCTACTTATAGTGATGGTTTTGTTTAGATCTTTGACTTTTTTTGATATTGGGTTTATTTGATTTAGGGATCTTTGTGATTAGGGTTTATCACTTGAATCATTTTCGGAAACATAGTATTTTCAGTTGTTTGCAATGAGTAACATGTTTGTGGGGTGGAGCTTATGTGTAGTCAATTCATTGTAGTAGTATATATAATTGTATTAGAGGGATAGTAATCCATGAGGGCTTGTCCGCACTCTAGAATGGCAACGAAAGAAAAAAAAACCCTTGTTGACATATCAATTCTTTGTTAAACCCAGAACCAGGGGCGTAGGTCTTTTTCTGTTGGTGGGATTCTAGTTATACTTGGTCAACTCTTTTGTTTTCATTTGTTGCTCAGCATCGTCAATTATTTTGCGCTAATGAACCAAGGTTAAGACATTATTATGAATTGTCAGGCTTTTTGAGCAAAATGTGATCTGATTCCATGACACTCTGCTTTTTTGACTTTTCTTTCTGTATGTTAATTTACTGTATTTTACAAAGTTGAAGTTCTTTATTTACTTGAGTTGATTCAATATACAATTATTTAGTGTTCACATGTGTTCTTTCTGATCATTTTTTTCTTGTTCATTGCTGCGCTGGATACAAACTCAGATGATCTGCCACTATGGGGTATGCGTTTATCAAGCTCTCTTGGTTTTTTTTCTTAGTCTTCTTGAACTATTATGGTAATTTTTATTTTAACGTCTCACTCATACTGTTATCACAGGTTTTGTGGGCGCGCTACAATCTGACAGGAACACCGATAGCAAGCACATACTATTTACACATGAATATCACTATACAATACGACAAAGATCAGGTTTGCAACCATATGTATATTAATTGGTGTAACGACTTTTAATATTTACAATGCATACATGTTTTATAGGCACATATATGTTTTAGTTATATGTGCATGTATGTTTTTGATGTTCATATTAAGATTTTGTTTATTTTGCAAGATTGTGTGAGGTGTGATTTAAATAAGACTAATGTTTATAATGTTTATATTTTTCTTTTGAATCAAGTTGATTTGGATATACTCTATCATATTCTAGTTTTTTAGCTGTGTTTTTTTTCTTGGCGCTGTCAGTTTTTGTTGCTGCTACTAGGTGGTAGTATGGTATTTCGGTTCATGTAAGTTCTGCATAGGTGTTGCATTTTTTTGTGATGTCAGATTCTCGGTTTAAATGATGGATGTTTAGGCTGTGCTTTGTCTATTAAGTTGCTGGTATGTGGTTTTGTTCGTTGGCCTTTTCTTTCTACTTCAGGTCTGCTGCAAGTATATGTTGTGTCTGCTGCAATTGGCCAATGTTTTCAATTAGAATTTTATGTTTGAATAGGTGTGTTTCTTGTTTCAAGTATGCTTTTCACTTATGGGCTCCTTAGGGTCATAGGTGGATCTTCTTGTATGGGCCTGTCTCTCATTTTCCTATATTTGTTTCTTTATGTTTTGACAGGGGTGTTTGGTTTTACATTTTGTTTTATTTTAGTTGGTGGCTTTGTGTGAGACAGTTTGTTCCAATTTATGTGTTGTATTTGTTTTATTTTTTGGGTCCCTCTTGCTATTAATCAACTTGATTAGTTGTGGGGATGCCGTGTATTGTAAAATAAAGATGACGATATACATGCTTTTAGATGGCGTGCACAAATGTTCTTGTATTTGTGTTCTTGCTTTCTTATAAATTTAGAGATTAAATGTATATATTTATGTTTTTTAATAAATTTTTGAAATAATTTACACTAAAAATATAAGTGCAATTTCATTTTAAGCAAAAAAAAACAAGTTTCATGGCAAAACAATTGTATAAAAGAAAAAAAACACATATGCACTTTATTTTTTTAAGATTGTACGCAAGAAACATACATGAATTTATAATATTTAAAAAAAAACATATATGCACCTTATTTTTTTGAAATATATTTGTTGAAAAAATAAAAAAATAAAAAAATTAATTCTGAAAAAAATAAAAAAATAAAAAAATTAATTCTGAAAATTTAAGTCTTAAAAAACATTTTTTTTTAAATTCAAAAAGAAAGTGAAAATGTGTTTTACTATTTTACCCTTTTGAATTAAATAAAATGATTTAATAATACTATATTCTTATTGGTCCAAAGTTGGTTCTGTAGGTTCTGTACAAAAAATTGGTTCTGCAAAGAACGGTCCCCAATATATATATATATATGTATATATATATATATATATATATATGTATATATATATATATATATATGTAAATATATATATGTATATATATATATATATATATATATGTATATATATATATAGAAGAGATCAAGTGAGAAGAAAAAATAAAATGAGAAGAATAAGAATGATTTTTAGCCACACATTTTAAATAGGAGAGAAAATTTTAATGGGAAATGCATTTAATTTTCTAGGTGCATCTCAAATATGTGGTTGTGGTTTCTTCTTATCATTCTCATTTTAAGTTTTCTTCTCATTTGATCCTTATTATATATATATATATATATATATATATATATATATTATATATATATATATATATATATATATATATATATATATATATACATATATATATATATATACATACATATATATATATATATATGTGTGTATAAATTATCAAAAAGGTCTTGCGTAAAACGGGTTTCTTTACAAATTTTATATCTATTTCATGATTAACTTAAATTTCGAGACCAAAAGACATTTTGCTATCTTAACTACAGCTTCAGTTAGAATCCAATTGATAAAAAATTTGTTGCCCAAAACATAAAAAGAAGTCACTTTAGAATAACGACGTTTACCACTTAAAAGATAATCAGTCACTCTAAATTAAGCACTGAATCTATCATTTTATATGTATTTACAGATATTGCAGTATTCCTATCTTAATTCATAGAGGACATGCCAAGATGGTGTAAACCGGTAATGGCCATGTGTATATAGTGTGATGGTCTATTGGAAATTAGTAGAGCTCTATTACAATGTACAATTGTAAGTCGGGACACATTCATCGTAGACATTGGATGACACGACAACTACTCTCAACTATAGTTATCACGATTGACTACATAAACTCAAAGGACAACATCACGGATCTGCTTAAGAAAGGCTTAACGAGAGAGTTAGTTAGTAAGTTGTAAAAAATAATGGTACTAAAGCTCTTAAAGGAATGAGTTATATCAAGGAAACCTAACTTAATTGATTGGAGATCCCAATATTTAGGATCAATAGGACCACCTAATCATATGAACTAAGGAAGTCATTGTCGGGGATTTATTTTAACTTCCTAGTCCATTTCTATTATTGTGACTTGTTGTGAGGTTAAGTATATGGCTTTAATGATTCAAGATGAAACCACAAATCATGTGACCTATAGTGATTTAAAATAAAATCACCTATGTTAGAGAGAAGTACATAGGGACGCTTTGAAGGGAATTGTGGGGGCGCAAATCCTCATAGCTCTTGCAGATTTGGGCTAATGTTCAGGACCATAATAAGCATGACTATAAGGACTTAACAATGTTAGGGAGAGTCTTATGTGAAGTGTATTGTACTCTACGCAAACACTAGCTTACTTCAAAGATATCGCGTCTATGAGGCTAAGTACATTTCACAAGGGATAGTTTAAAGGGTCACGCCTACCTGTCCTTTGCAAGATTCAACTATTGGAATTTCATAAGAAATTTTGTGTATTACCACCGATCTCCATTCATGTGGGGGATGGTCGGAAAATCTGGTTCGTAAAAGTGACTTTTGACCAACTTTGGACACAATTATCTATATCTATGTTTCATATATATAAGTAATACTTTATATATTCACGTTCTCCCTGAAGTGAGTTTTTCAATGAGCTTTTTTGTGTTCAAAATGAAGTTGATACGAATGAGATATCGCGTATCAAAGTTAGACATTCGATACTAATGCTTAAAGTGGAAAAATGATTTGCTTTATATCCCACGTGGGTAGAATGAGTAAGTTTGGGAGGAGTTAATTGTGTATAGATAGAGACCCTCTTTTCATATGTTTTACACATCAAAATCAATAAGTATTATTGTTTAACAAAAAGAACACACATCTCTTAAGGTGAAATTACATGCAATTTTCTCAAATCCAGTAGTATAACTTACTATTTCAGTTGTTGAACCCTAAGAAACAGATGGCGAGTCTGTTTGTTTAAAAGGGTGTCAAACACGTGTCTAGGCACTTTAGTGCTTTTGTTGATGATCTACGTTGATGATCTAGTAAATCTTTTTACTATTTTATTGTTTATTTATATATCGCATATATAAGAGTTTGTCTTCTGTTTTTACCCTTTTCTTTTTGTTTACTGTTAACTTATTACTAGATAGTAAAAAGACTTACTCTTAGACTTACTCTTATATATCGTATATAAAAGTAAGGGTGTGCTTGTTTTCACCAAAAATGTATGAACCGCCTCTGACATCTTACCAATCAGACGCGGTCAGACATAAGGTTTGTTTGTTTTTTATTGGGACTCGCACACGGTAAGAGGGTTGCCCATCTTACTGAGTGAGATGTGGAGCTAATGTCTGATCGACTATTAACCATCTTAACATCCAAAATTCACACCTCAAAGAATCTAAAACACTTGCCTGTTTCGAATATCACGACAAACCTACTTCAAGATTTGAAGATAGTTGTGTTATTCGGTTTTAAGAAGAACCATTTCATCTTAATTTCCCTGCTTTAACCAAAACCCACAAATCAACAAGAAAGATGTTATGTTTTTGGATAACAAAAAAGTAGTTGTATATTGTGAGGAGAAAAGCGTGTGGCTGGGGTGTTTGTGAGTGGTTGATGCCTGATATTAGGGTAGTGAGTGTTTTAGATATGGGTTTAGTTATATTGAGTTTAGGTTAAGGTTAGTTGGGCCAATTTTTGTTTAAGTGGTTTAAGGTTAAGTTTGGGCTAGACTTTAATTTAGTTTGTTGTTTGGCTGAAAATTTTGATATTAAATTTATCATTGGACTTAATTTGATTCTTAAAAAAACTAAACTTGATTAGAAACCGAGCTAGTTTTTATGAAATCAGGAATTGAAGTGATAACCGTGACATGTTCATTGACACGTGGTAAACCGAAACCACGTGTTTGTGAATTTGAAGATTGAAGTTTTTACCCAAATATACATCTTCAATGACACGGTTACTTATTCATCGTATTGTTATAATTTGATATATACTAAAAACGGACAATTAAAAGCATTCAGACAATTATAAAAAACAAACAACATTATTTCATTTAGATTCAAACTTTATAGCCATCTCTTACCAGTAAGATGTGATAGTCAATTTCAGACACAAAACATTTTAACGAAACAAACACACTTAACTCTTTTTACTAATTAGATTGTTTCCTGCAATTAATTAACCTAGGGGCCATCTCTAATACTAGTATCTTGTATGAGCGGGGAAGGCGGTAGGTATGAGTTATAAAACTGGAAGGGTTTGGGAAGATATATACTTTTCAGCCGACTATTCATGGCCTGGTCCCATTGCTTCATTGATACAAGCATTTATTGCTATCAGGTCCAGACCATTTAAATATTCATTTAGCATCATATATCGATCTTACGGGTAAAAAGTGAAAATTTGAATAAGTTTGCCAGATTTCAAGGTAACGATTAAGTATAGTAGTTGTATCTCCACAAAAACAATTCTTACTTCTTATAACAAATCTGAATGTTGCCTGCCCAACTTTAGCCGCCACGCAAAGACTCTCTTGGGAAGAACTCAAGATTCTTTCTCACTCTTGGGTCACTCATAGGCTTAAAAAATTTGATCCCTTGTGGATCGATTGAATCCAAGTTCCAATTTTTCGTTGTACCCTTGTAAGAACTCGTTGTAGCATATTAACTGTTATCCTTTCTTCTAGACTTCTAGTGTCTAGCTAGAGTTTTTAAAGATATATATTTTTCTGTTAAAAAAAATCTCTTATACGAGATGCAGCTGACTATTAAAAACTGTTTTTGTAATGATGAAAAATTAAATGAGCAAACGACCCACAAACAATTCAGAATCACACTTAATACTGAATGAAGTGAAATGCAGTAGCATTCATTTTCTCCAATGTTTGAAGTTGCAGATATAGGCAGCTAAGACGATAATGACTTGTATGGTCGTATAAAGCATTTTGAGGTTCAAAAAGCTAGGCCCCACCTCTAGATTTTTTGTCTTTAAAAGGAACCTCTTATCTCTCCTATTCATTGTGCTTCAATCCAATCAGGTCTCTTTTTGTTTCATTGCAGAGCGAGAGCGGTTTCATTAATGGAAACAAGCTCAAGTCCAGGTGATGATGTGATGAAATGGTTCGAAGAAGTGGCAGAGAATGCTGGTGAAGTTCAGATGGAAACACTGAAGAGGATTCTTCAAATGAACCATGGGGTGGAGTATCTCAAGAAATGGTTGGGAGATATCGATGATGTCGATAACATGGATGCTGAAGCATTACAGTCGCTCTATGTATCAATGGTTCCATTGGCTTCTCATGCAGATTTAGAGCCTTATATTCAAATGATTGCTGATGGGGATACTTCCCCTTTACTCACTAAACAGCCCATCACCACTCTATCATTAAGGTATACACCTGTATCAAAAAAATCTTAGCCACAACCATTGATTAAGGTTTATGAACCATTAATCCACAGATGATTAGTGAAAAAGAATCCAGGTTTTATAAGTGATTTTTAAAAGATTATATTTGTCAACTCTAATCAACCTATATATTGTTAACAATTCCCTTTAATGATTTGAAAAACAAATGTACTTAGGGACTTTTGTGTGACTGTTTCTTCAACTGTTTTATTGTTGGTTATATAGCTCTGGAACAACTGACGGAAGACCAAAGTATGTTCCGTTCACATCGCATAGCTCCATGACCACTCTCCAAATCTATAAGCTTGCTGCAGCTTACAGATCAAGGTCTCTTTCTCTTCTCCTTTATCTATTTTACATGACCTGATTATTCGGAACGCCAACAATTTCAAGTTAAATTTAACTTGAAATTGTTGGCGTTCCGAATAATCTATTTTACATGACCTGAATTTGGAAACACAACTTGAATTAGAAGTCCAAAAGGTATGAACAAGTACTATCTTTAACAAGAAAAAGTACTTAAAACAATTTATTACACGACAAAAAGTACTTAAAAGGTTTTTATTTTCTTATAAAATTAATTTTACATCTACCTTTTATGCAACTTACTGAATAAAAATTTATGATCCAAACGTTTTAAATCTGATCTAATGTTTATTAAGCTCATCTACAATAGCATAAAAATATCATTGATGGCAGTATCATCTAACCTAGTACCATTAGAAGTTCTTATTCTAGTATTAGTCAGACTTGATGAAATAGCTAGCTTCTTGATAGCTATTTAAATACATATTTATTTGCAGTTAAAAAAAACAAAACAAAAAAACAAACATTCATCTGTGAATGAAGGTTGACGTCCGTTGTCTTAGGGGATTGTTTTTCCTCTCTTTTTCGTGTGTTTTACCTACCAAGTTTCTTACAATATTATATCTTATAAACATGATGATTTTATTTGAAGGGTTTATCCTACAAGAGAAGGAGGCAAGATACTTGAGTTTATATATGGAAGCAAACAATTCAAAACAAAGGGTGGGTTATCAGCAGGAACGGCCACAACACATTACTTTGCAAGCCAAGAGTTCAAACTCAAACAACAAGAAACTAAATCATTCACTTGTAGCCCACAGGAAGTCATCTTCAGTGGTGACTACAAGCAATCGACCTATTGTCACTTCCTTCTTGGACTCTTGTACTCTCCACAAGTTGAATTCATTACGTCCACTTTCGCTTATTGCATTGTTCATGCACTTAGCTTATTTGAAGAGTATTGGAAAGACCTATGTGATGATCTTTCAAATGGTACTTTAAGTTCTAAAATCACAATCCCGAGTATCAGAAGTTCAGTGCTCGATTTGATCAAACCCGACACATGTTTAGCAACTCATGTTAGATCAAAATGCAAAGAGTTGGAGGAGTCGGGATGGTATGGTATAATCCCAAAGTTGTGGCCAAATGCAAAATATGTGTATTCAATAATGACGGGTTCAATGCAACCGTACTTGGAGAAACTTAGGCATTACTCAGGGGACCATTTACCGTTGGTGAGTGCTGAATACGGGTCCACGGAGAGTTGGATTGGAGTGAACATGGACCCGTCTTCTGCACCAGAGGATGTGAATTTCACGGTGGTTCCCACATTTTCTTACTTTGAGTTCATACCATTGCACAAACAGGATCACAAAGCTACTCATATGGTTGCTGCTCGTGGTGGTGGTGGTGACGACTACCTAGAAGATGACCCGGTTCCATTATCAAAGGTGAAGGTCGGTCAGCAGTACGAGATCGTTCTCACGACCTTTACGGGTAAGTTCTTGGTTAGTCATATAATTTTTTCTTTTAAAAAGGAAATTTATTCACACATCTATATATTACCTATAATACGTTTATACCTTAGACGTCTCAAGCAACACTTAGATACTCCACAAGTTATTGTCATGATCTCTTAGTAACATAAGGTGCTTTAAATAAACACTTCAAAAATCATTAAAAACAAGCTATAATTTTTTTTAGAAAAAATTAAAAAGCAATAAGCAAACAAACAGTTATCTTAGATACGGACTAGGATCAGCACCACCATCACCATCTGCCAGTGCAGTGACCAGCTACACTTCAAAATATCACATGGCATCTTGGTGCAATGACAAATCTACAAACAAAAAGGGATGGTTTTAATAAGACATAAACCATCTCTTTCATGTTTCATATAAGATTCCTTTGAACATTATTATTGGCCATCAAAATCTTATAAAATAACAACAGAAAAGGTTTAAAATCCTTTCATGTTAAATGCAAACATAATAATCCAAAGGCTTATCTCTTAATGGTAAATCATGATGTGTGAAAAACACCTCAATCAAATAGTTATATGTTCAAGTTCTACTTGGAACATGTGAAATAAATTTGTTATGGAATCTAAATTACATTATAAAGCATTTGAGACACTTCTATATTTAAAAAGTCTGAAAATTAAGACTTCTCCTTTTCTTTTAATGGAAATATCCCTTTTAACAAAAAACATATTCATCTAACAACCTTTTGTAACAACTTTTTGTTATGTGCAATCTTAACAATTATCTCATTTTAGGGAAACACATCTTAAAGTGAAATGTGTCACTTTTTAATTAAAAAATCACCTTTATTTTTAAATTGAAATATCTTTTTTAGATATTTAATTTCATCATATTTTCTAAAATTTTGTGCTATTTAATTCAACATTCATTTTAATATATTTTTATTAATTTTTAGTTTTTTTATTTTTAATGCCCCGAAACCGCTGCTTTGCACGGGTAACATGCTAGTATTATGAGATAGTTAGAAATTGCCGTTAAAAAAATAGAAATATAGTAATAAATAATGTTGGTAATTATGTGAGAGTAAACAAGTATACACGAGTAGTTTCAAGTAAAAGATAATCGTCTGAGTAAACTTGTTCCAAAAACAACAATAGAAAGTACTTCACTACTATAATGAGCTAAATATGGACATTTTATGCCATGTCTATAGAATTAATAGTGCGAAAGATATTTCCTGTTCTATATGCCTATAACTGTGAGGTGAGGATTTCGACCATGTTCAATTTTAGCGAAAAGATATTTTTATTCTTAGCTTTAATATTATATTATTTAACCCGATCTGGCGCTTATTTATTAGGTGTTCAAATTATTTAACTTGTTCTAACGTATCTACTATATAAGTTATGATACATACAAAATCAGGGAAGAAATGTTAAGTAAATAAAAGGGTTAATGGCATATAATAGCAACGTACTTTCCCATTTGAGCCATTATCAGATATGAACTCCAAAAAGTAT
>BQNB010198363.1:0-11140 GCA_026074375.1 Tanacetum coccineum | reverse complement strand
AACCTTACCACCTTATGACTTCAAAATCGTCATGAAATAAGATGTTGTAGGGTATGAGATCGTAACCATAAAACCTTTTCCGAAGAGTATCAAGCATCTTGAGTCGATGAGATCACCTATTATTTTTAAGATCACATTTTAAAAACATTTCTCCTCTTATTTTAAATACTAATTCACTTAGTTTTTGAAATACTTTGTGATTTAAAATTTGTCATGAAAATTTCGTGGGGAAAACTTTTACTTAGCATTAATTACATGGAACATAAACTTGCTCCCCCTCGATTTTACATATGTTTGACACCAAAAAAGATGATACCAAGTTGTAAAATGAATATAAAATTGAGTTGTGTACATTTTTAGCACACAATTTGAAAGATTATGAATGTCATTGAAGAATTTCTTAAAAAAAATAATTCTCAACCACACCTCAACATCTTATAACAATCAATCTAGTTAATAGTAATTATTATTTCTTAGATGTTATTAAGACCTTTTATAATGTGTTGAATACATAAGAATTGTCATGATATGATGTATCCAGCTATCATTAAAACATTGTTTTTTGAAAAACTCCCCCTCAAACATTGACTCATTTAAAAATGACACCAAATGTAGAATAATTGTCTTGTAAAACAATATGAGGGATGGAGTGTTGAACACGCAATTTTGAAAGATTAAAAATCGTCATTGAGAATTTCTTGAAAAATTGTGTTCAACTTTTTGAAAAACATCATGTTAGAAGACATTCTCTCTAACGCTAAGGGATTAAGTTCACTGAAATGTAACTCTTGCTTTGTCGTTCGTGTCCGAGATCAATCTAAGCGAGTACAAGTCCAATAGTAAAAATAGAAATGACATGTTTTGAAAGCATTTGAAACTCCTGTTCGAACTTCATTTACACGCCCGTGTCGATATTAATCAACATTTCTAGGTACGTAAATGTTATCGATTCCAAGAGACATGTCGAGAAGATTCTTTTTGTGAAACATTTTCTGATTTTTTTGATTTTGTATTTTCTTTTTGAAATTTTATATTTTTGTATTTGTTTTTCTCAAAAATATGTACAAGTTGATGTTTGATGGGTTATCAAGCAGATTCGTTTGTCAGAACCTCCAGTTCTGCTGGAGTCAAACATCTCATACCAATTCGTCTGACAAGATACTGAAACCTATCTTCGGGTAAGGCTTTAGTAAACATATCAGCTAATTGGTATTCAGTTCTGACAAAGTACAATTCAATTATACCGTTTTCAACATGTTCCTTGATAAAATGATATCGAGTATGGATGTGCTTGGTACGGGAGTGCTGCACGGGGTTATATGAGATTTCTATGGCTGACTGAGAGTTGCAGTACAACGGTATCTTGTTGTAGTTTAAGCCGTAATCTTTAAGTTGTGTCCTCATCCACATTACTTGAACACAACTTGCAGATAACGCCACATAGTCAGCCTCTACTGATGACATTGCAGTACAGTCTTGCTTCTTTGACATCCAGCTGACTAACTTATCACCTAGGAATTGTATTCCTCCAGAAGTGCTTATGCGAGGTATCAGATACATCCGCATGATCGGCATCTGAAAAAAAGCGCTAGTTCTAATCCAAATCCTTCGATACGCAGAAGTCCCATGTTAATGTACACCTTTAAGTCTCGAAAGAACCTTATAACGCTCTTTGAGTGTTTTTCAGTCAGTCCTTGCTTTATATCTTGCATAATAACAACCTAGCTTTATGCACTATATCTGGTCTACTAGATTTCAAATACATAAGTGACCTGATTTTACTACGGTAGTCAGTTTGGTCTACGAGTTTTCCACTCAAGTCTGCATCCAGTTTAGGTTTCGTAGCCGTTGGTGTACTAATGCTTTTACCTTTTTCCATAGCATGTTTTTAAGTATCTCTAAAGCGTACTTGGCCTGATTGATAAAGATACCTATTGTGGATTAGTGGATCTGAAGTCCTAAAAAGAATTTCATTTCCCCCATTAAGGACATCTCAAATCTACTATGCATTAATTTTTCAAATCGTTTAGAAAATTTAGGGTTTGTAGACCTGAAAATAATGTCATCGATGTAAATTTGCACAAGTAGAATGTCCTCCCCGTATCTTATTATGAATAGAGTAGGGTCAATTGTACCTTTAGTAAAACCTTTGGACATCAAGAAATTTGAGAGTTCATCATACCAGGCTCTTGGAGCTTGATTCAATCCATATAGAGCTTTCCTTGGACGATAAACTTTGTCTGGATGATCAGGATCAACGAACACATCTGGTTGTGCAACATAAACCTCCTCCTTTAGTGGACCATTAAGAAACCCTGTTTTCACGTGCATTTGATAAATTGGAAAAGACTTGTGTGCAACATAAGTGACAAAAATTCGAACAGCTTCTAAGCGAGAAACTAGAGCAAATGATTCCTCGAAATCAATACCCTCTTTCTGAGCATATTACTTAGCTACAAGTCGTGCCTTATTGCGAATTACAGTTTGGTCTTCATCCTTTTTGTTCTTTCATAACCACTTTAGCTTGATTACATTCTTGCCAAACGGTTTGTCAATGAGTTCCCAGACTTGGAGTCTATCGAACTAATGAAGCTCTTCCTACATTGCCTTTATCCATGTGGAATCAGCCATTGCCTCCTTAATGGTTTCCGGTTCAGCAATACTCACGGTGAGTGTGAACATATACATTTCAGGATCGGTTGCAAGTTGTCGTCTTGTTTGCACTAGCTTGGATGGATTTCTACGAACTTGAGTTAACGGGTGATCTTTTGTCCATCGGTATTCAAAATCTTATGTTTGATTGAAGGTATGTATATTTGAATTATCAATATTGTGTGAGGAAGACTCAGCAACTTCTCGTACTGGTGTACAGAAAGGATTGATAAATTCAGCTTGTTGAACCTGTGTGTCTTCTGCTTGATTATCATTGTTTTCCTCACCATGAACATATGTAGTTGGAGTTGTTGGTTCTGTTGGAGATTGAATATTCATTATAGGTGGTTTGTCTTTTTGTTTAGAATTGTCGGTGGGAGAAGAAGACTTGTTGACACTTAAAGTACATGCATTGAAAAATTCATCGTACAGAGGACCGAAAAGAAGATCCAACTCTTGTTGTGACGGAGCTGTTGTATCTGCTAAAGGAGAAACATGTTGTTGTTGGGGGACCGGCTCAGAGTTGTCATAATTTGACGCCTGTTGTCGTTGGGGAACGAGGCCTGAAGTGTCATTATCAACAGAAGTCTCAAACATCTCTTTGATCTCATCAAATCTGAGATGTATGGTATCAACTATTAATCGAGTTCTCTTGTTGTAAACTCTATATCCCTTAGACTGAGTAGAGTATCCTACCAGAATGTACGAATCCCCTTTTTCTTTCATTTTATCCATATTTTCACCATCTCTGGTTAGGTAACAAGTGCAACCAAAAATGTGAAGATGTTTAATTGAAGGTTTCCTGTCATTAATGATGTGATATGCCGTTTTTCATGTGTCGAGATGACAATAGATCTGTTTTGAGTATAGCATGCAGTTGCAATTGCTTCAGCCCAAAAGAACAAAGGAAGTTTAGAAGCTAAGAGCATCGTACGAGCAGCCTCAACTAGAGTACGGTTTTGTCTTTCGACAATGTCGTTCTGTTCAGGTGTTCGAGGACTAGAAGTTTGATGCTCAATTCCTTCTTCTTTAAAGAATGCATTGAGTGTCTTGTTTAAGAACTCAGTACCTCTGTCAGTTCGAATAGAAATTACTAGGGCTTGAAGATTTTGTTAGATCATCATAAGAAAATCTTTTAGAACTTCTGGGGTTTCCTCCTTGGATTGTAGAAATAGAGTCCAAGTATATCTGGAGTAGTCGTCTATAATTCCCAAAATATATTTCTTTCCATTTATGCTAGCAACCCGCATTGGACCACATAAGTCCATATTAAGCAAATTTAGCCTTCCTTTTGAACTTGGAACAACCTTTGTCTTGAATGAACTTCTTTTTGCTTTACTTACTTCACAAGAGGAACATAGTTGATCCTTGACATATTTCAGTTTTGGTAAACCAATCACGACATCCTTCTTTGAAAGCAAGTTTATGTAGTCGAAGTTAAGATGAGAAAGTCTTCGATGCCATAACCATGCTTGAGTTGGTGAGGCTTTAGCCATGAAATAGATTGGAGTTGATGAAGTCGTTTCTTGAAGGAAAATGGTATAGAGATCAGATCCATGATTACCGGAGAGTAAATCGTTTCCCTAAAGATCTCTAACGAAACACGTAGATTTCCAAAAAGTAGTCCCCAAATCCGCATCACAAAATTGACCAACCAAGAAGAGATTGTGATTGAGGCCTTCGACATAATAAACCCTGTTGATCATGATATTTCCTTAAACCAAATCTCCATAACTAAGAATTAGAGCAAATTGATCATTGCCAAAATGAACGGTACCCAGATATTTCTTAACAAAATTGCACAACAGCTTTAGATTTCACGTCATGTGCTTTGTGCATCCAGAGTCAACAATGAATAGGATGAGTTGAATAATCTGCAAGAGAATTAGAGGACGATGGAATACATGACAAATAAGATCCTAAAGTGTTTGTGAGTTTCAAGACATTAGTTATCCTAGATGCATTATCTATGGCAAAACTAACTCTCTTTTTCACAGTTTCATTTCTAACTTAGGCACCCATTTCATTTTTTTCTTAGGAACCCATGTATATCCTGATGGGCATTGTTGTTCTATCCGCCATTTCCACGCCTTACTAGTTTTCTCATAAAGCATCCTATAGTAACTCTTGGAATTCTGGACAGTGGATTCTGATGCAACTATTTTCTTACGGTGTGTTGCAACAGATTTGTTCGCTTGACTTTTAGGTTTTCTAGTACTAATAGGCACTACTTTGGCTTCTTAGTTCTAGCATTTACGTCATTCAAGAATTTATAAACACAAGCATCATGATTCGAATTAAACACACATTTTCCACAAGTAGCACAAACAACATTAACATTCGAAGTTCTGGCTTTTAAACTGTCATTACGCGCAGTTACAGACTTTGTTTGTTTAGAAATACTAGAAATCCTATGGTGGCCTTCTACTTCAGTCTTCTTATACTTCACTTGACTAATGTTTGGCACGACCTTATATTTCATTTGAGTGTTCCTAGTCTGTGGTCTGCTAATATTAGTTCTGTGAGTTACTCCGGTAGATGTAGACACACGAGGATTAGTATTCCTATAAGTCTGAGGCAACCGTGGTGCTTTATTTTGTGTTATTCTAGATTCAATTTGATACATGCCTGGTTTAATCACATTTGTGTTTCTTACAGCTTGCGTTGCTGTTTGAGGCAAATTCTGTGAAGTGACTAGTTTTGATAAACCCTTTGACTCATTAGTTTTTGGAACCGACTTTTTCTTTGAAAATTTTTTCCTCTCAAGAGAGTCTGAAAAAGGAGCCGGTTTTCCTAACACTGATGGTTTTGGAATCCTTTGAGCATTAGGTTGTCGAACAACAGATGCTTTATCAAACTTAGTTTCCACATATTTTCCTTTGCATTTTTCAATGAGTTTCTTTAACTCACATATGGTAATGTTCTTGTCTTGCAGTTGAGCTTTCAAATCTTGTATTTTGAGATATTGTTCGCGTTCTTTTTGAAATACATTTGACGCTGTTACTTTGCAAACTGTGTCATTTTTTATTTGTTCTTGACATTGTTGTAAAGCGAGTTCAAGAGAAATTGAGTGTTTTTCTAATTTAGCAAAACTTCGTAAAAGCTCAGTGTAAACCTCTTTACTAACAGATTCAGTTTGTTTCGAAAGCTTTTGTGCAAGACAGTCACATTCTTTGACTTTATGAAGATATAAGCATTGCAATTTAGTGTGCGCATCTAAATCAGATAACGAATGAAAATAAGAACACATAACATCATTAGACACACATTCTTGCAAGAGCATATCATACATGTTTGAAAATTTTGCTTTATCAGATTCAAGTTCGTCTACTTCTTTTTCAAGGGATTCAACGTACTTTACATTATCATGCATTTCCTTCTTAAGATTCATGAACAAATCGAAACTATCATTCTGTGTCTTTAAGGGCAAGAGGCAATCAAACCATGTCTTAATTAGGATTTCCAATCATAGAGCAGTTGGTGCAACGAAAATGATCTGTAATGTTTCACAACCAATCTGATCGACAATTCTCTAAATGATTTTATGTTATTCGTCATGACATTATATGCTTGTCTACTTTTGCTTATTGATTGGAAACTGGTAAGAAATTGAATTTTTTGAAAATATTTGGAGTTTTCATTTTCACAAAAGATTGTCCAACATTTTCATTCCCTACTTATTTGCATGTGCTAATTGAACAAGATATTCCTGTGTTGGGGGATTGAAAATTTCATAAAGACTATTTAACTTTATGTAGTCATAAGGCCGCATTAAGTCTTTATTCAATTTTGCTAGACTCTCTATTTCAAGAGTTAGTGTCTCTTCCTTATCAGGACGAGTTCAAAAGTGTATTTTGCAGGCTCATATTGTTCATGTGGGATATCATACAAACATGGTTGTTTCCCTCATATTAAGTCCTTTTTGGAGGTACAAAGATTTGAAAAGGTATGTCTTTTCCATTAAATGTATGGGTCATTGTTGGGTGCTACCATATGAATGGTATTGGATTGATTGACTCCCTTTGTGTAAACACTTTACATTCAAAACTTTCATTGCTTTCCAATGAAATCATTTTGTCAATATCCTTTTCCTTCCTTAAGTTATCAAATCCTTATTACTTTGTTTTTTTCTAGACAAGACCTTCGTAATGTGACTTTGTTAAAAGACTCTGTTTGACTAACTCATCGTATTTCTCTTGGACAACTAAAATTTCGTAGGCTTTAAGTTTTAAACCTTCTTTTATGTCAATGTATTTTTGAGCTAATAGTCCTAGAGTTTCATTTAACTTATGTTCAAGTTTCTCATAGTCAACAGTACGGTCATTTAGGGTCTATGAACTCTCAAACTCAGTCTTTATAAATTGACGTGCAACACACACACAAACTATCCGAATACTATTAAATCCCAGTGTTTCACTATATTTTCACGCCCTAATAGATTTGCACTCAGTTAATAAGAAAGTGTTGTGTTTGCTTTCTTTAATTGCTTTTGAATCTTTTTATTTTCATCAACATCAAGTTTTAAATTTGCAATTAAATTAGCAAGCGCAACACGCTCATCATCACATTCTACAGCATTTTGATCATTCTGAATATCATTATCACACATATTAGTGAATCAGGAATGACATTACTATCACCCGTTTCCACTACACATGTGTTATTAATGGATTCAGGTTGCTCAGAATGTTGTATTTCATTGGCAAACACATTATATCCAACATCCGTATTATACCTGTTCCAATGGAACAAATCAGTTCCTGATCTGTTGTAGGACCTCCTCCTGGATCTTTGCCATGTAGCTGTAATGTGCTTCCAATTCTTTTTTATCAATCTCTTCATCCGTGTCTGCTAGCCAATCAGATTGCTCTGCTTGTAATTGAACACCTTTCCCAGCTTGTTTGCACAGCAACATCTTTTCTTTGTGATACCTGGAGTCTTTAACCCTTTTTGGCTTCCTGCATTCCTTAGCAAAATGGCCAAATTCCTTGCAGTCGAAACACTATATCCCAGCTGCTGCACTACCTGACTGCCTACAGTCTCCCTAGCCCCAGCAACAGTCATTGTCCTTTGATTCCCAAACTGTTCAGTCTGATTGTCATTCTTGTATCTTGGAGTAGTAACCACATTCTTGTTTCTGGTGTTTGAGGAAGTTCTGAGGTTGTTGTTGGTAGATTTGTAGATCTTCTTGAAATACTTTGCAATGAGTGCCAAATTTTTCTGCATTTCCTTGTCTTGCTATCATAGCTTGTTCGGATCACTATCTTCTTCAGAAGCTTGACGTCAATGGAGGTGTGATTGTTTTGGTCTACACTCTTTGACCTTAGTGTCCTTGTAGTTGCATGAGATCTGGTTAGAAGTGAGGTTTTTGATGTTGGTGCATATGATTTGTGAGACTTTGATGTTTGATAATAAGGATCATGATGTGGTTAAGCAGTAGCAAAAAGTGCTAATCAAGGGTATTAGCATCACTTGGGCCCAATCAATCACGAATTTCATTAACTTCCTTTTGATATTGTTTCAGAAAGTCCAAAGAGATATGATATGAAACTACGATCTCAATTTGTGTAGAAGCTTGACAATTGTTAACAAAACCATGACCATATCAGTATGAAGATGTTGAGAAATTGAACCATTGAGATTGCATCGTAGAAACCGTCAAGTTGATACCGTATCGTTTCATTCATCATCTTGTAAAACCTTGTGTAGTATGACTCCATTGTTTCTCCATTGTGAGAGGTGAATTTTCCAAACTCCCAAAATAAGTTAGTCTTGACATCTTGAATGTTGAGGGATTCACCTTGTTATAGCCTTTCAATGGCTTCCCACATTTCATAGCTAACTTGCACATGCATCACCAGTTAAATATATTTCATCTCCAATTCCAGTCAATAGAAAATGAATCGCTTCCTTTTCAGATTCAAAATGAGCTTTGTTTTTAGGAGACATATTCAGGATTGTCTCAACTATGGTTTATTCAGGAACTGCTGGATAATTTTCTGTTGTAGGTACAGTTGGAATTATGACAGTAGAAGGAGTGTATGGACCTTCAAGAATGCATTTCTTTAAGGCATCACCATTTGGTCTTGTATCAATGTATCTTAGAAACATGATTGCCATTGGTGTAAAACTTCCGTTGCAAGCATTGGTGAACGATCCCTTAACCAGCTGCCATGAAGTTTTCTGCTTTTGAACTGTCCTGTTGGTTTTCGTTGTGGAAGTTAAAATTGGAGTAGCCCAAGATGAAATGATTGTTTGAATTATGAAGTTGAAAAGGTTGCAGGATCTTAAGTAAGATGGTTGTTGTGATTGAAGTGTAGGAGTAAACAGAATACAATTAAACGTCCCGCAAAAGTAATTTACAAGTCTACGATTGAAAACCGAGAGAAAGAATTGAGTCTTTTCGCGGATTTTACAAAATCAAATAGAAAACCGTGATGTAAAATGATTTAGATTAAATGTTGGTTTAAGTCTGAATTAATTTTCTTAATAAGTCCTTGATTGTTGATTGTGGTTCTTGGTATTGAATAGTTAATTAATTGTCGAGTTTCAAGGTCCGGGACAAGTCTGTTATGTACCGAAAAATTGAAGTTCATCGAAAATGGGCCTGTACCGAAGAATGAAATCATCTAAATTGGGTTAACAGAAAATGCGTTATCGGTACTGTGAAATTAAGTCAAAACACCACCACAAAATTAGCAAACCGCTGGCAACATAAGGTTCAAACCGCTGTCAAAACTTAGATCAAACCGCTGGCAAATATTGGATCAAACCGCTGTCAGGCTTTGAGGACAAACCGCTGCCAATTAATAAAATACCAAACCGCTGGCATTCAAATCAAACCGCTATAGCCACTGATGATCGAAACCCTCTACTGGTACAGAATTGTCAAACCGCTACGTAGAAAATTTTTGGCCATAGTAACGTTTCATTTTTTACCTTAGAAAACTTTCTTCGTTTGTACTTGTATCAAACCGCTATGTAGCTGTTTGGTATAAACCGCTATAAAAAGAAAACTCAAACCGTTGTCTATTTTAATCAAACCGCCACTAGTATTAGTTAAAAAAACAAGTACAAGTCACTTTCTTTCCCTTTGTTTTCTTGCACAGCCTTGGCAAACAAACAAAAATGTCACTTTCTTAACTTCAAACCGCCACAATAAACTATGAATCTTAAAATCAAACCACCACAAAGAAATTAAGCATGAAATAAGCAAAAAAATCCAAATAAGCTACATAAATTCTCAAATAAGCTCTAAAGGGTTAAATACTAAGTAACTTGAGAAGTATTAAACCCAAATAACACGAATTGCTTTGTGAATCTTTAAGAACAAAGCAAACCGCACTTAGAACAAACAAATAAGCCAGAACCTTATAAGCTTATTAATCAATCTTGGAGCTTATTTAGCACATGAGATGGTAACATAATAAGCTATTTAATGAGTAGAACGAGGAAAGTAGAATATTAACAAACCACTAAGCCAAAAACCCTTTGAGCCGTAGGGTTTTTGACAAAATAAGCCACAAAATCTAGCTTATTAACCACAAAACAATCACGAATCTAACCCAAGGCTCTGATACCAAATGTTAGAACTCGAAAATCACTTCACTTCGCATACTTGAATCAAAACAGAAATCAAGAAGAAAATAGGAAGAAGATATGAAGAAGTTTAGAGAGAAGTTAAAGAGAGAAACAAGAGAGAGAAATGGAAGATTGTAATATTAGCTTGTAAGAGAATAAACAACCAACACCCTTTTCCATGGTGGAAAAGGGTTTATATACCCATACACAATACATATGGCGTGTAGGGCTTTAACATGGACTGGGCTAGGGGTTTGCTTGGGCTTAAACCTGCAACACATACAATATTAGCTTACTGAATGATCCCGGTTTCTTTTTTAGCCTATTACAACGTTACATAATTGAATGACCGAGACTTAATATTCTTAACGAACAAACTTCCTTGTTCGACTCAATATTTTTGAGGCTAACACTTCTAATAAAGTTGTGCGGTTCCTACTACAACAGAGTTGTTCGGTTCCTACCCACTAGAGAGTTGTTCAGTTCCATCTAATAAAGTTGTTTGGTTCCTACTACAACAGAGTTGTTCGGTTCCTACCCACTAGAGAGAAGTTCGGTTCCTTTACCAAGCAGGTTGTTCGGTTCATTAATGAAACAAGTTGTTCGGTTAGTGAACCAAACAGGTTGTTCGATTCCTTAACTAATCAAGTTGTTCGGTTCCATTTCAAAATTTGCACAATCATGAATTTTAAGCATTCTCACTTGTTTCTTTAGTATTCATATCATGGGGATAACATTTAGGCTCAACTATAGCAACACTTAAACACAGTTTCTTCAAGATTTTACAAGAAACAAGCATGTGTCAACATTAAACACATATATTCAAGAAACTACAATCAAGGGAGAGATTTTACCATTTAAACATATTCTAGAATAGATAAACACGCATTGTATTACAAAACCCACA
>BQNB010198362.1:0-11140 GCA_026074375.1 Tanacetum coccineum | reverse complement strand
TAATATACATACAAAGTTTCTACAACAAGTTATTTTGGATTTATCCAAGGTAATTTAACCTTACACAACCTAAGGAATCGATCTAGGTTTGGGATCAACAAGTGGTATCAGAGCTTTACTTTGAGAAACTTTGATCTAGAAGAAACTATCAAGAAGAACCCTTTACTCACAAGGAAGAGATGGCCTTTTCAGACTCAGAGGTACACAATGATAAACCTTGTTCTAAATCATGTCTGAAAAACTATAAAACTTTAAAGAAACAGTATGATGATTTGCTTGCTAAACTACATGAATCTAAATTTAAAGCAGCTACTTATAAAAGAGAAGTAGGATGCAAACAATATGAAATAAATGTGCTTAAAGTGAGCTTGAAAAGTTAAGCAAGAAAAAGATGGCATTGAATTTAAAATTAAGAAATTTGATAAGGCCTCAAAAGACTTAGATCAGTTGTTAGAAAGTCAGTTAACTGACAAAAGTAAAAAGGGTTTGGGGTATTGTGCAGTTCCTCCACTTCATCCTTTAATCTAAAATAGACCTAAAAAGCTTAATCTGTCTTATTCTGGTCTTGATGAATTCAAAGAGCCTGAATTCAAAGGTTATGGTCTTGAGAATAGTAAGCAAGAGTCTAACATTGTTTGTGATCAAAAATCAGATGATTCTAAAGAAAATTCTGATGACACTTTGGTAAAAGAACAAGTATCAAAAGACACAAGTAGTTTTATTGAGTCTTCACTTAATATTGATAAAGAAACTATTTTTCATGTTGATAAAAAGGTAGAGTTTGTCAAACCTAAAAATCATGAAAAACCAATTAAAAAGTCAGTTAGGTATGCTGAGATGTATAGATCACAAACTCCTAGGGGGAATCAAAGAAATTGGAATGGACAAAAGTCCAATCAACTAGGAAGTGATTTTGTGATGTATATCAAAGGCTGCAGCATTTCATACTGCTAGGCCAAAAGCAGTTAATACTGCTAGGCCTAAAGCAGTTAATACTGCTAGGCCAAATTATGCAGTTGTTAATGCGGTTAGAGTTAATCAGGCAAATGCTGTAAAGGCCTCAGCATGTTAGGTTTGGAGACCTACCAAACCTGATAGTGCATCAATCACCTTGAAGAAACATAATTACATTGATGCAAATAGCAGTTCATAGTGCTAAATCAAAGACACATTTTTCAAAACAAGCACAATAACTGCTAAGAGGCCATTTTTAAAAGCAACATCATTAACTAGAAGATCTGTGCAATGAAGCAAAGAGACCACATATTATACTATACAGTTTATTTTTAAAATCTTGTTTGAAGTGGCTTCTGATACCAATTGTGGAAAACTAGAAGGGGGGTTGAATAGTTTACCGCTTTTAAAATTAATGTTATGCTTGTTTATAAAAATTTAGATTCGACTTTGTGTGATCTCAATATGTGCACTGGTATGTGTTTAATTACACATACCTTTTACCTTTAAAAACAAGTTAAAATAACCAAAAACGAACTTAAAATGCCAAATATATGCTTGTTTTGCTAATTGTGTTGTGCAGGAACGGATATCTAAGAAAAGGACGAAAAACGAAGCCAAAACGACAAAACCGGACACAGAATGGAAAAGCAGGAAAAAGATAAAGTCCAGTCAAACAAAAAGCCTGAAAAAGTCAACAGAAAGTCAACCCCGACAAGCCCGAAGCCAAAAGTCAAGAAAAACAAGTTTAGGGACTAAACTTGTTAAATCCCTAAACTTGTTTTAAAAGAAGAAAAGAAGAAAATAAAGACAAGGGCCCAAACTGCCAAATACCTAAAGTAACAACCACAAGGGGCAATTCTGCCAAGTCCCCAAAACCATAACTCTCAAGGACTTGTGATGCAATTGCACTTATAACTTTCAGGGGGTGAATTTGCCAAGTCCCAAAACGTTTGACAACAACAAGGACGTGTGGTGCAAACGAATATAACACTTTAAGGGACCAATTGTGTTAAAACCCCAAACTTCACCCCTATGTTTCAAACTACTGTATATCTTCCTCGTTTCTTTCCCGCCAAACCACCATACCCCACCTCTGTCACCTTGTTGACCTCCTACAAGCCTCCAAACCTTTCACAATCTTAAACCCCACCTCCCACATGGGTTTGCCATGTTGGCAATCCAAAAACCCACCAAATTCATCAAAGGTTGATAAATTTCGACTTGGGCACCAAGGTGAATGAAGGGCCAAGATCAAAAGCTGTCTACACTCTCACAACAAACACACTTCATTTGTGTGTCTACAAAGAAACACACCTGCAAGAAGACAAGAAGAAAAAGACCAAACCCTAGCTTGTGTTTTCCTATTTAAGCAATGTAAGCCATTGTGGCACCAGTGTTAGTTTTTAGTGAGAGTTAGTTTTATTTAAAGTATAATTTTTCAGTTTTAGTCTAAAAAGTGTAACTCCTTTGAGCTTTTATGTACCTTTTTATAAAAAATTCAGTTTGTTTTTCATATATTGTTCTAAGTATTTGTACTCTTTACATAAGCTCTCAATATAAGCCATTTGTAGTCTGTTTTTAAAAATTTAAGAAAAAAAAGGGGACAAAGTTACTGTTGGATTAAGCAAGTGGATGAATGAGCAATATTGGAAGGCTCATTGGGTTTGCTTAGTTTAAGCTTATTCATAAGCTTTGGGTAGGTTTAGAGCTTAATTAGGTTTCATACAACCCTGTTTGAGCAAGGGTTAAAGGTACAATTTCTTTTTAATTTTTGCTTAAAAGTACTGTAGCTTTGCTTATCTTTAGCTTATTAAGGTCTTATTGTGCTTATTCATGTTTAGTTATGCTTAAACATGCTTTTTAGTTGCTCTTGTATTATTTAATTTTCATTTGCTCAAAAACTGTCTAATTTAGCTTATTCTGTCATTAGCTTATCACTCCTTTAAAAGTGCTTATTTGTTTTGCTTTTTACCTTTTTATTGTTTAATATTGCTTAAGTAGTAGTAGTCTTTTAAAAATTTTAGTTTACTTCAGCTTTTATAGGTTTAAAAATCACTTTTAAAATATTAAGGGGTGTTTGGGTTAAGAATGAAAACGGGTCAAAACAAGGTTGGTATGGGTTGGGGTCATAAAGTTAACTTTAGCTTAAGTGATTGAGCTTATTTAGGTCTGTTTTTCTAAAGCTTTTTAGTCAAAACCTATTTTTTTTAAGTTTTTACAAGTGTTATTTGAAACTGTTTTTTTTAAAAAGGATACAATGGCTTATTTGGATAAGCCATTGTATATTTGAGTTGTGGTTTAAAAAGTTGTGTTATTGGAGTGTCTAAACAAGCTGTCAAGAACTTTGAGTTACTTGACTTTTTGAGTCAAATCTGCCAAAGGTTTTTGTGTCATTATTTCAAAAAGAAACAAAGCCCTTTTTTCAAGGATAAAAATCAGCAGGTTTTCTTTGTCCTGAGAAACTTAAAATTTGAGCATAAGCTCACTTTAAGCCATTCTTAAGATGTTTTAATTTATCTTTTTATTTTGAGCTTGTTTGACAGCTTATTTTAAGCTGTCAATATAAGCCCTTGTCTTTAGCTTATTCTCCCCTGGTGCTAGGGGGTGAATTTTAAGCCATCTTATTTAGCTTATTAGTTTACCTTAGCACAAGTCCCCTGAGTTTCATACTTTAAAAAGCCCTTTAGATAGCTTATTCTCAAGCCAAAAAACGTGTCCCTAGCTTAAGTTTTACACCAACAGTACTAACTCTTTAGTTAGTACTGTTGTGGGTATTAAGCTACTCTTGGGCTTATTGAGCTTATCCCATGTGCTTATTTATTGTTCTTAGTAGCTCACTTTGATAGTTTGTTAAGTTGTGTATGCTTATTTGCCTTTTTCATAGCTTATTTTGAGTCAACAGTTAGTAGCTTTTGCCTTTTAAGCTTAGTCAAGCTTCCTGTCAATTTAAGCTCTTTAAGCTTATTTAGTTATAGGTTTTAGCTCTTTATGCTTATTTAGGCTAGTTAGATAACCCTTTTTGCTTATTTGTCCAAGTCTAGCTTATTAGTCCACAAAGTCCAAAAGACTTAGTTTTTTTAGCCTTAAGCTCATTTAAGCCAAATGTCACTTTAAAATCTCTTTTTAAACTTATTTATAAGCTTTTAGAAAAAGTTGTAGTTTTAGAAATTGTTAAGCTCAAGGAGCTTAACAACTTTGGTTCACAAAGTTTTTCATAAAAAAAAAAAAGGAGACAAGGGGTGACCCGGGTGAGCAAGACTCGAACCCGGGCCTCTACCCTCGTACACCTCTCTTTTATACACAAGTGTTACCGCTGCGCCCTTGGGACTTTTACGTTAGTGTCCCAAGGGCTTAGGTATTTAACCTCATTTTTCCCTCTTTAGGCTATAAGCTGTTATAGCTTATTTTCGGGCTTATTTATAAGCCAATTTTTGGTTTCTTATTTTTCGTAGGTTAGTCGTAGTGTTAAGTATTTTAGGTAAATTTTTCAGAATTTTTTAAAGTAGTTTAGTATTTTTTATAATTTAATTTAGTTAAAACTTTAAAAAATTCATAAAAAATTCAAAAATTATAAAAAAAATATTTTTCTTTTTTATAAAATTTTCTTTAGTCATATAGTTTGTAGGAAAAATATAAAAACTTTCGTAGGGTCATTTTTGTAACTTTTTGATTTTTAAAGAACGGGGCTCGGGTGCGGTTTTTGTCTTGACTCGTTTTTGGGTCAAACAACCTCCGTTTTTAGTCTAGTCTTTTTCATTCTTCGTTATTAGTCCCCTAGAGTAGTTTAGAAGTGAAAATTTCTCCGTAGGGTTAATTTTGAAGATTTTAGGTTTTTGACCCTTTGTTCGGGATTCGGGCTCTCGTTTTTCAGCTTAATTTCATAATTTTTAGGTTTTTCTTAAACGTTTTTGTTTGTTATTGTTTAATTTAACTTTCCACACTCTCAAATCATTTCTCTCCTTCAAACTTCAATCTTCCGACTGTATCGATTTTCCAGCACAGCCTCGTTGGGGATTAACGACCCGGGAAAATTCTATACTGCTTCCGGTTTTATTGATCATTGTTGTTTTTTAGTCTATTATATATTTTATAATATATATTTTATTATATTATATATTTAGAAAGAAAAACTACCAATCATGCACAATATAAACAATACAAGTATGTAAGTAAATGACAAGTAAATATGAAAGATAAGAGATAAGAATTAGAAGGATCAAACCACAACACAAGGATTTATAGTGGTTCGGTAACGAAGCACCTCTTTGCCCTACTCCACTCCCCGAGCACCAAACTCGAGAGTTATCTTCACTATGTCAACAAACTCCCGTTAGGCAGAGAAAACCGTACACGACTTAGCTTACACCAATTTCTGACACTAAGCGAAATGTCGAGTTCAAATCCTAGCTAGAACCAATCTATCACAACACAACACACCACTTCACAACAAATCACAACTTGGTTTCACTACACAACTTCCCTCTACTTCATAACTTCTCTTCACTTCACAACATCACTTTGCTTCACAACTTCACTTCACCAAGACACTACTACGATCACACCAATCTATCACTACTTACTAAGATCACCCCGATCTAACTATACTTACAATGATCACAACAATCTACTTATTGTACACAACTACGATACACATCTTCACAATATACACAAATGATTTACAAGATATAACACAACTACATAACTGTACCAACTATATTATAACACTTCTTGATTTGATGATAAGAAGTATTCTTCTCTTGCACTTGAGAAATTGAGCTTGGATCACTTGGAAATAAAGCTTTATGATTAAATGATCAAAGGAAAGAAAGGAATGTATAAACTAATTTAGAACAGAAAGAAAGTGTATGCAAAAGGTGAGAAAATCAGTGGGGAATAGTCTAGTATTTATAGGAAAGCTGAGACAAAAAAAACACGTGGCCGATCCCCTTAATTAGGGTGCTAGTCCCCTTAAAATTAAGGGGGCCACCCATGCCTGACGCTCTGTTTTATGGAACATTTCTAGCCGTTTTTAGGTAGAAAATTTGAATTCAAAATATTTATTTGAATAAAACATTTTTTTAAATCTAAAAATGTTTTGTAAAAGATATAAAAATGTTTGTGTCATTTTTATAAAAAAGTGTGAGGTTAAGTGATTAAATTCATACCTTTAAGTGATTAAATTTTCGAAATGAAAATTTACTACTAATTACTTGTTTACAATTAATTTTTCATTAATTGTTTTTACATTTTGTGATTATCAAAACGTAGAGAGATCAAAGAATATTAACAATGTTTTTAGGCATTATTTCTATCAACATTCTAGAATCTTCATATATTATATCTTGAATACGGCGTATGGATGTCTCCTGGATACGGCATCTAGAATCTTGTTCCTTCGTGGTTTTTTGTGAAGTGCAGGCACAGATACGCCGTATCTTCCTTGATGGATACGGCATATAGGATGTCATAGTCAGTTTCTTTATATTTCTTCGTTTAAGCTCTAGAATGCGTGCCTTTTAGCTATCTTTCACAAAGTACTCCATGGTTATTGCAATTCTCAAATATAAATGATTAAGTATCAATTCTAGAAATAATTATATAAGAATGGGCTAGAAACATGGGATAAATGATGCTATAAAATTGACGTTATTTGATGTCATCAGACATATACTAGTTATCCTTTAGTTTTAGAAGGATATACTGATGCAAGCTGGATCAACAACACTGAAGATAATTTGTCTACCAGTGGCTGGGTTTTCCTGCTTGGTGGAGGTGCAATTTTTTAGGTTTTCAAGAAACAAACTTGCATCACTAGTTCAATAATAGAATATGAATTTATGGCTTTAGCAGCTGCTGGTAAGGAAGCTGAATGGTTGAGAAACTTGATCCTTGAGATTCCATTATGGTCTAAACTTATAACACCTATTTCTATCTGTTGTGATAATGCTGCTACATTGGTAAAGGCTTATAGCCAAATGTACAATGGGAAGTCTAGACACCTAGGTGTCAGGCATAGCATGATTCGTGAGTTGATTACGAATGGGGTGATATCTATAGAGTTTGTGAGGTCTCAACAAAACTTAGCTAATCACTTGACGAAAGGACTGGCTAGAGACTTGGTTATAAAGTCTGTTGAAGGGATGGGATTAAAGTCTAACTAAGTCGCTGAATGCTAGGACACCCAACTCCCTGCTAAGGAAACTTGGCAGCTAGTTCAATGTGGAAAGCTAAATGTTTAGTGAACTGAAGCACATTTATTTACGTATCATCCCAAGGATATGCTTGGAACCTGCTGAAAAGGAGGATGAAGTCTTTACTTCTCAATGGTTAATTTCTTTGAAAAAGTGCTTAGCATGAGCATGAATAAAAAGGAACCACCTATGTAAATGTTGAGGTTTTGCCGCTTCAGGGAGCATGAACTTTGGCTCATGCAACATTTATGAATTGGATATGGACACATGACTTGTATAGTGTCAGGAGTTTCTTATTTGTTTGAAAACTTGTGTGTATTTTATCTTCATGTATTCAAATGGGTTAAAGGGTTCAATTCTTAGAACACCCTAATTCTCGAATAGTTGAATGTGTAATTTACTAAGATGGAAATTCAATCCTCAGTACATTTTCATTTATGCACTTGTTTGTTTAATGCTTAATTTTTCATGCAAAGAAATTGTACTAAATTGGGGAGGATTGTTGGAAATTTAGTGCAATTGTGGGAATCGGATCATACATGGAAATAGGTTTGGAGGTACGGAGTGTACACTCATCAAGTCACTAATTTTTCCTGACTCTTTTAGTGGTTTGATTAAATGGGTGGTTCCAAATATTTAAGTGGCAGGTTTGACTACATTAAATTTTTGTAACAACTTTTGCCTATTTAAGTGGCAGATTTAACTTCATTGATTGGCCACATTTAATTTGGTCATGAAATCACTAATTCCTAAATTATGAAGGATAATTATGGAAGAGATTAATTGGCCATTAATCTCTCATTAATTCAATTGACTAGGTTTTGAGTAAATCCCCTATAAATAGCGATCACAATTGCATGGAAAAACATACAGAAAAACCTAAACACATAGAAACGCAGTGTTCTTGATTTGTGCCTAAAACAAGAACAACACTTGGTTTTATCCCAAGGAGGTATTCATGATACCCAGGCATAGGGTCGAATAACCTTCTTTAGAAAGTGATTACACGACTTCAAGTGATATCCGGTAACCATCTTTGGTAATTAGCTAGACTATTGATTGTCTTCACCCGGATCTGGGCTCCTACAACCAACAAGCAACAATCGCTATGTGGTATATCCTATATCATAACACGGGGTCGATTCTTGGATTTGGCTAGTATCCAGAGAGAGAAACACTTGAGAGAGAATATTCTAGAGAGAGAAAGTGTTTCTTTGTAAATGAAAATAATAACTAGCTTACCTCTTCTAAAGTTGGAAGAGGCTATATATAGTACTTACAATATACCGGGTATTCGTACCCGACTTAAAACCGAAAAACGTACTATTAACTATTAAACTACGAGCTATAATAAACAGTAAAATACACGGGGTGACCGAGTCTTTTTCTAATATCTAACAATCTCCCCCTAAGGGAGGTCACCCCTGAAAATACCAAACTTTAATCACTTCAGTCTTTAGCTCGTAGACATTTGATCTCTTGTACATTTGGGATAGTAATCTTTTGATTCATCTTACGCTTGTCTTTGACTGTGATCTTGAGCTTTCTTGAGATCATCGCCCAAACATAATCTTACATCATCTTGTAATGGATTGCCATCTTGTGCACTTGTGAATGAATACATGACATCAGAGTTTGCGGAAGCTTTGACACCTTTATGAGGTCTTTCATAACATCATAACAAGTGTAGGTCGTGTCTTGGCATTCGGTTATTTACTTGACATCTCAGGAACTGGGAATATCCATCTCCATCTCCATCTTTAAGATATCCTGTAATGAAACAGTTAGTAATAAAGAGAAAATTGATTTGAAAAGACAGTCTAAGTGTTTCTTATGAAAGAATTTTGTAACACTTCGAGAGTTTTGATTGTTTGTCAAATGATAAATAACCGTCAATTCTTATACTGGAACAAGTTTGATTAACACATAATCGCACCATTGTTTCTTTCCAGTTGACACAAGTTTGATTCTTGTAGAATCGCACAAGTCACCTACCTAGAGCTTGTTTGATGTTGGCTCTAGCAGGATTTCCATCTTCATTGTGAAAAACCATCGTTTCACTCGGATGTTCTGGCAATATCACAAGGATAATGCGTAGGACTCTTAGGATAGACTTGTTTCCACAGTGTGTGAAAGACAAGAGAATTGGATATGTGTCCTAACGAGATTAATTGACGATCTCTTGGCTCTAGACTCAATAGTGCGTTTTGGTTTTAGTAATCGGAGGCTGGAGCAGACTGCCACCTGTTCAATATCAACTAACTCGGAGTGAGAAAGTCAATAGATAACGTGTTTAGTCTCCGTGAGAAATGAAACAGAAATCTTTTGAAAGATTCTGAGTGGCTAGGGAGGGTTGTGCATTGCATCACTGGGTCCATGATGTCGATCTTCAATGTCAGCAATCATCTTAGTGATTCTGGCAGCATATGAATTGACCCGGTTTCTGCCTAAGTGAATGGAGGGCTTCTTTCTTTACACCCTTTATCTTTACAATTCTTTTTAATTCTTCAACCCCTTCAGTGCTTACCGAGACTTCATGACTAGAACCTTGTTGGGTTTATTCCAGTACTAGCTCCATCTCAGTCGGCACTTTTCCCTTATTCTCACTTTTACTCCTTTTTCATGTCATACCTAAGGACTTCTACACTAACTAGTGGATTGTCCCTGGGTAGATCCCTCCGGTTATGGCTGGATCATTGGGAATAGTACCTAACCTTACCAACCTTATAACTCCAATTAAGTAAAATGCATGGTCGGTCTTTTGGTACAGTTCTCCTTTCCATAAAACCAATTGAAAATTCAATTAAGGTACTTATGATATAAATATCAAAGCGTTTAGTACCTCGATTGTTTTTGACATTTTTCAGAAACGCTCCCCCTCAAAATGTGCTTCGGTATTCGAAATTGTTTAGCACGTTTGGGCGGAGTATATGAGTCCTCATAATCACTGTTCTTTATTATACACATATTTTAATCACATTTTCTCCCCTTATCAAAAATTTTAAACCCTTTGACATTTTGGATATCAATTGATTTAAATATGTTATAAAATTTGGGAGAAAAGTGTGGCCTTAATTCGCAAGACGTGTAAGAGACATATAACTGCTCCCCCTCAATCGTTGAGGGATATAGATTACTCCTACACTTAACCAATAAGAGATTAACTGCCTACTAATGTACAAGGTATATTATTTACAATAAGAAATAAGATTGACATTTTGATTGTAATGACGATGTCGTCACGTTGTTCTGTTGATCAGCCTGTAGTCAATATCTCTTATTCTTCCTCCAACAAAGCTTTCTAGACTTCGATAGATCCTTCTGATCTGTAGTCTTTTCTCGATTGCTGTGATGAAGTCTTTGCTTCTTCTCTTGTCATCCTCTGACCACTTCCTAGTCTCCATGCCCTTATTGTACTCGTACAGATGAAAGTCTTTAACCATTTGGTCCAGCTTTTCCATGACTCTTGTCAACGTCCCATCACTAAACTTGTGAAGCTCATTCAGCCTCATCAGCTTTCTTTGATTATTTATGTCTCTGTAGACAACTGCTCTTGGCTTAGGGACGATCGTATAGTCTTCTTTGAAGTAATAGTCGGCTGCATCCCAATTAGGACGTTCAAGGTTGATCTTTGTTTGATAACTTTCAATCCCGAGTTGTAAGTCTCCCACACGATTTCGGATCACCAGGTTTCTTATCCACATGTTGACTGCAGTGTGAAGACTAGTCTTGTCTGTCTTGGGCAGATGGTTGAGCTTTTCTTGAATATTGAGAAGGAACAGATCTTCAAAATCGTTTGGATGAAGATTTTTGAAATCCTTTTCCGAGATCTTGTATTCTTGGTAATCAGCTCGGCGAAGAATTATCTCTCTGAGGTAGTTATATCCATATTTTTCAAACACTTTGACACTTCGCATGTGCGATCTGACTGCTTCACAATCAGAGGACTCACTGTGTTTGTTGATATAGAATTCCTTCCTCCTAAACCACCA
>BQNB010198361.1:0-11140 GCA_026074375.1 Tanacetum coccineum | reverse complement strand
AAATATACCGATCGCGTGGGCTGTTAGACACGGCGCGAGAGGGCTTGGCGCGAACCACGGAGTGGTGCGCCATGACTCAATCTCGCGCCATGGCTTGACACCAAGCCAAAACGCCACCACTCCCTCCCCTCTAAGGTATAAAAGAAAAGCACAAACCAAACAATTATGTATGCATTCTTTGAAATAAAAGATGCATAACAAATGCACCCCCAATCTAACATATAATTATGTTTACAATGCACATGAATTGGAGAACTATAGGACTACCCATTATTATAAGCAGTAGAGCATGAAAATCCAGAATGGTCATTTGATTTGGTCTAAACACCAAAAGCCAAATGATTAATTCACATAGGTTGAGAGGTTTCAAAAAAAATTCTAGTTATAGAAGTACCCTTTTTACATATACACCAAAAACTTTGACTAGTGTGCTTGTTATCAGTCAACCCATGGAAAGTTGAGTGACAAGTCCAACAAGTCATGTTCTGCAACGAAGAGTATTAATACAAAAAGTAAATGTTTATATGCTCAAAGTATGCATAACTTGTTCTGATTATGCAAGGTTTCTATACATTGACAATTTAGGTTGTCAAAAAGGCTTTATATGATTCCAAGTTATTTATCTGTCCATTAACAATCATGATAACATATTTGTAACACTAATTTCAGCCAACGGTGTTCTAATTTTAGGCGTATGATAATTAGTTAAAGTCTCTGATAACACAATCTACCAAGTTAAAAGTCTCTTTAGACTTTTTCTTTTTGATTATGATGATTAAAACAAATGGTAGATATGGTATCTCTGCAAGCTGTATATCACTATTTGAGATATAAACTAATAACGTGTTGTCGCATTTCATCAATTGAGAGCGATCCAAGTAAGCCACGATCCATACATGCTTGACTAAGTTGGACCAGATCTAACGAAATGTTTGCTTCTCTTTTTAGTTTTAATAAATGCAAAAGTGTCGTGAGGGTGGGTGCGTGGTTGAACATACTGTCATGAAAGACTTTTCAGATATTCCAGTGACTTGCTTGTTCCTTGCATCAAGCTTCTCCCAGCTCTAGTAATCAACCTCAAAGTTCTTGCTAATATAGCTTAGCAGCTTCCTGCAAAAGAACATAGATTAGTCATACAGTTGAATTCGATACATCGTTAAAAAATTAAGAGGATGTAAAGCATACTCATTATTGGATGACATACGCTCTCTCATGAGTGAACTCTTTTTCCTCGATCTAAGATGTCTTATAATCTCTGGTGTCTTCCCGCTGCCCTCAGCAATGTTGGCATCAACAACACGTAACTTTGCCTCTGCTTCTAGTGATCTCATTTCAGTTCAAGTAGACAGAGCATGTGCTTGATGGCTATTGAATAGTAGTGTTTATTCAAACCGTGGATCGATGCCTGCATCAACTGGTCATGCCTACAAAATAAGAAGTCGAAAAGCAAATTAGTTTAGACATACCAAAATAGCATTTCAAGTACTACATTACTTTTAACGTTCCTGATCATTCTCGTTTAAGTACTCTCGCCACGCCTTTTAAACATTTTGAGGCTTATTTCGTTTGCGCCTTTCGAGGTTAGATATTACCATTATTCTCGTTATACTTACTTTTAAATTGAATATTGTTGGATCGTAAATTCTTGATAGTGCAAAATCAGATATACCAAATCTATAAGTTTTATTGATTAATCAATCTAAAAGTCATCATCATCGTTTGTACAATAATCCTGTCTATATATAATAAATGAAGAGGTGCGAGTCAATAGATGTGTCGGTTCATGGAACCGATATGTCTCTTCAGTTTGTAACTGCCAAATGGCGGTTATGTTTCTCTTGCGGGTCCTATTATTCCGGTTGTGATTATCTGTGGGTCGGTTTGACCCGGTTTGACCCAATATTCTCCCTCCTAATCACAAGCGGTGCCTTGTAGGTCTTTAAGTCCGATGAGCTGTCTCATTGTTAAAAATCTGATCTTCGGAAGTGCCTTTGTGAGTATGTCAGCTTTCTGATAATCTCCGCTTACGAATTCTACCTGGATGTCGTCTCTTTCAACGCATTCTCTGATGAAGTGGTATTTCGTATCAATGTGTTTGCTTCTTCCGTGAAAGACTGGATTCTTCATTAATGCTATGGCTGATTTATTGTCAACCAATATAGTAATCTTCTCTTCGTCCGAATGTGTAAGTCTGCTGAGTAGTCTCTTTAACCATAATGCTTGCGTCGCTGCTGCTGTTGCTGCGATGAATTCTGATTCGCAAGATGATAATGCTACAGTGGCTTGTTTCTGAGTGCTCCAGCTAATTGGTGATTCTCCATAGTAGAATATTATGCCGGTAGTTCCTTTTCCTTCTTGAGTGTTGACTCCGTAGCTGCTGTCGCTGTATCCATATATCTTGTTACCTCCGTTATGCTTGTAGGTGATTCCATAATCCTTTGTTCCTTTCACATAGCGTAGTACTTTCTTTATGGCCTTCATATGCTGTTCCTTTGGTTCTTGCATAAAACGACTAAGTAATCCTACAGAATAACTTAAGTCGGGTCTTGTGTGAAGCAGATATCTTAAGCATCTAATTCAGCTTCGATATTCGGTTGAATTGACCATTGTTCCTTCCGTAATCTTTGTTAGTCTCGTTCCTGGATCCATTGGTATCAATGTCTCGTTGCAGTCTATCATTCTAGCTTCCTTTAGGATTTTGATCGCATAGCCGGATTGCCTTATAGATCGCATAGCCGGATTGCCTTATAGATATGTCACCTTCAGTTTGTGTGACTTCTATTCCAAGATACTAGGCTAATAATCCTAGATTACTCATTTCGAATTTTTCTTCCATTTGAGCTTTAAACTTGTCGATTTCCTTCTTTGGTGTGCCGGTGATGATTAGATCATCTACATAGACTCCTATTAGTAGTGTTGAGTCTTTTGATGTCTTGGTGTAGATAGCTTGCTCTAATGCACATTTCTTAAAATCTAATGACTTCAAAGTGTTGTCTAACTTTATGTTCCATGCACGTGGTGCTTGTCTTAGTCCATATAGTGCTTTTATAAGCCAATCAATTTTTGGCGCCGTTGCCGGGGAGGCTGTGAAAACGATTATCGTTACGTTTGACAATTTGTGTTTGAATTTGTGAATATTTTCTTCTATTTTTATAAAAACATAAAAAATACAAAAATATTTTTCATTTTCTTTTATTAGTATAATTATCGTATAAAAGCAAAAGAAAAACCAAAAATATAAAAACATTGTCCATAAAAATAAAATTCACAAATTGGTAAAAATACCAAAATATAATATTCTCAATTGAGGTATTATCATAATAAATTCCGGTGAACTTGTCGGTGCCCATGAGTTGGTTAAAAGCTGCAACTCATGCCAGCGTCAAGGAAAAATTTCACAACGGGATGAGATGCCACAAAATTCCATCCAAGTTTGTGAAATCTTTGACGTCTGGGGCATTGACTTTATGGGGCCATTCCCATCATCCAAAGGCAACAAATACATCCTCGTGGCCGTTGATTATTTATCAAAATGGGTTGAAGCAAAAGCGCTCCCCACCAATGACGCCCGAGTTGTTTGCAAATTTCTTAAATCTCTCTTCGCCAGATTCGGTGCCCCTCGTGCAATCATAAGTGATCGCGGAACCCATTTTTGCAATGACCAATTTGCAAAGGTCATGCTTAAATACGGAGTCACTCATCGTCTCTCCACCGCGTATCATCCACAAACAAGTGGACAAGTTGAGGTATCCAATCGTGGTTTGAAGAAAGCGCTCCCCACCAATGATGCTAGGGTTGTAGTAAGATTTTTGAAAGCTCTTTTTGCCCGATTCGGAACTCCCCGAGCAATTATCAGTGACCGAGGCACTCATTTTTGTAATGATCAATTTGCCAAGGTGATGCTTAAATATGGAGTTACCCATCGACTTTCCACTGCATACCATCCACAAACAAGTGGACAAGTCGAGGTTTCCAATCGGGGCTTGAAGAGAATTCTTGAGAGATCAATAGGAGAGAACCGTACCTCTTGGTCAGATAAGCTCGATGATGCTTTATGGGCTTTCCGCACCGCTTACAAAACACCCATTGGGTGTACTCCATATAAGCTGGTTTACGGAAAAGCCTGCCATCTGCCAATTGAGTTAGAACACAAGGCCTACTGGGCCTTAAAACATACAAACTTTGACCTGAAAACCGCTGGTGACCATAGGAAAGTTCAGCTGAATGAACTTAATGAGCTCCGTGATGAAGCTTATGAGAACTCTTTGATCTATAAAGAAAAGACAAAGAGGATTCACGACTCTAAGATCAAGAACCGCGTTTTCAACGTCGGTGATCGAGTCCTCCTCTTTAACTCTAGATTAAAGATTTTCTCAGGAAAGCTTAAAACCCGCTGGTCAGGACCATTCACTATCACACAAGTTTTCCCGTACGGCACCGTCGAGTTATCCCAAAACTCCGGGCCAAACTTCAAAGTGAATGGTCATCGTATTAAGCACTACTTTGGAGAGGACATACCGCCGATGGTTGTCCCGGATCTCCAAACTTTCCCCAAGGACCAATGAATTCGGGGACGGGTCAAGCATAGCGACCTTAAACAAGCGCTTCGTGGGAGGCACCCCATGCTTATCTTTCTATCTTCTTTCTATTTTCTTCTAATTGTGTGACGTGAGGAGGTTTGCCTCTTCCATTTTCGTGTTGTTTTGTGCTTGTGTTTTTGTACAGGATTGTCCCGGATTGTGATGACTCTCGTGCTTGTGTTTTATCTCGAGTCTCACATCCTCAGCTTCATTTGGGAATCCCGATATCCATCTTATTAACTAACGTTTAATCTTAACTTAATTCATAAACAGTTTAGGTTGACGTTAGCACCCTTCAAAACATTGAGGACAATGTTCGATTCTAGTATAGGGGGGTGATCTTGATAAGATCTTGCATTTTGTGTCTTGTTCCCACGCAACCCGTTTTTATCACTATATGTGCCAATTTGTGCCAAAATTTAAAAATTTTGAGGTAAAATTGTGATTTAAACACCAATGTTTGTCTTTCCGATGGGTAGAATAAGTGTACAATTTTGACCCGACCGGGCGTGTTGAGCCCTAGCTTGTCCCCTTAGCCATTTAAAGAATGAAAATTCATTAGGCTAAGCATTCGCGGATCCTTTTATTAAGGATTTTAAATTTGCGAAGAACGAGAAATGATAGAAGTTGGTTATAAGTTGGAATGCTAAGCAAGGATTATTTGGAAATCCTAAAGGCTCATACACGTAACTTGTGGCTTTTTCTCCCCGAAGATCTTAATTCACCTAATCAACGTGCTTAAGTTTGCTTTAACTTTAAATGTCATTTCAGAAACTAAACAAATTAATTTTATCTTTAAAAGTATAGTTAATCAAACCATCTTATTGAATTTTAAGCTTTATCAATCAATAGCATTGATTTATTCAGTCCTATAGTTCAGCTATAAACTTAAATTTTCCAAAAAAGGATATGTTTTTCTATATGCTAAGATTAGTGCTAGCTAAATATATAAGTTAAAAAAAAAAAGTTGTCTTCAAAAGAAGCCCATTGACTGAAATAAAAAACCAGACTTAGAAGAAGTTTGCTGCATCTTGCCGGCTCACAACCGATGTTGCAGCCTTCAAAAAGGTCAAGGATCTGCTAAGTTTAATGTTGCATAAAGGTGAATGAATAAATATGTTAAAACTTCTTTTTTTCTAAATTTAAATATGTTTTTGAACTTAGACTGATTTGTTTTAGTTGTAGCTTTTCTATTTATGCGGGAAATCCGAGGGTTTCTAAAACCAAAGGTCCGTGAGTCCCGATACTAGTCTCTGTGGGGTGTCAAAAAAAGCCCTGGTAACTTAGACCCAAGTAAGGATGTGCCGAGAGACAAAGTCGCTACATTTGGGATGAATCCAGCCTTCCTCAGGTGGGAACTTAGAAAACTTCAATTTTTCTTAAAAAGTAGATGGATGGTCGAAATCTGAATGAGCACACTCACCTGAAACATACAATAATTGTCATGAGGAAAATTGGAACCAGTATACGTAGATGAGTGTTAGGCATTAACAACTTGTATCAAACTATGATTTCGTTTTTGAGCTTAGTTTGGGGGCTAGTGAAAAATCGGGGACGATGAATGTATCTTTTCTTGAAGAACACTAGAAATTAAGTGTTTCTTATTCCGTGACCCCAAAAGTTGTGAATTCGCAATGAAAGTCAAACACGTGTTTCGAGCTTAAAGGATGTTTAAGGCATATATAGCAATGATAAAAACGGGGAGTTACTGTACCTAGACTTCTAACCCTTTTTAACAAATTCTTGTACTTTATGAAGTTATGAGTTTAAGGGGTTTGATAAGCCTCAAAATTGTGACTATTTATGAGCTTATTAACCCATGTCTTACCTTAACAAACATTTGAGCCCATTGGTATGTGCTTAATTACACATACCATTTTCATTCAAAACCGGACTTAAATGACCAAAAACGTACCAAAAATACCTTGTATTTGTATGTTTTCATTTATATTGTGCAGGAAACGGATATCAAAGAAAAAGACACAATCTGAAGTCAAAAGAACAAAACTGAGCACGAGAATGGAAAGAGCGTGAAAAGACAAAGTCAACCGTGAGCAAAAAGTCAAAGTCAACCGTGAAAGTCGAAACCGAGACCGAGTCCGGTTCGAGAAGACCAACCCGGACCCAATTTATTGGGCCGGGTCAGCCCAAGATGGATAAGCTAAAAAGCTTATTAATGTCCTAGTCCAATTAAAAAAGGGTCCAAAATAAAAACAAGTCCAAATCAAAAGCCCAAGTCTGTTACCATGGCAGGCCCAAAAACAAACAACCCGATTAGCCCTTTTACAATACCTTCGTTAGTCCCTGGACTAACGATGCAATCCCAGGGACTAACGGTGAACTTCACCAAGGACGATTCATGCAATATGCTACAACACTTTCAGGGGGTGAAAGTGTCAAAACCCCAAAGTTCAAACCAATAACAGTATCCTCACCTTTTTTTTCCCGCCATTGATGTATTCTCCCCATATACCAGTTTTTACCCTGTGTTCTTTCCTTATACCATGCATCTATTAACCACAAGGGATTAACCCTTAATCCCAGTAACAAATCCCAATTGCCAAGCTGGCAATCTTTACCAATTTTCAAAATTATGGCAATTTCGATGGCTGAGATCAAACAAAAGAAGCACAAGTGACTTTTAAAGGGCTGGGATTTGCTTTTGAAGACCTTATGGATCATTCTCACAAAAGAAAAACAACCTCAGTTTCTCCTCACAAAGGAAGCACACAAGAAGACATAGAGTAGACCTAGATAATTAGTATAAATAGGCATCTCATGTAAGCCTTAACCAGGATTCAGTTTTACTTTAGCAGCTTATTTAGTTAAGTAATTTTTATTGTCTTTTAAAATTCAAGTCTTGTAACTGTTTTGTTAAGTTAATGAAAGTTGAAGTTTCTAAGTTAAAATTCTATTTTCTAAATTCATGTTTTATACTTGTTAACTCTGTTCTTAAAAGCTCTCTTAAGCTGCTAGTAACTAGGAAAATGCAGACTTTATAGTTTGTTGTTGTTCTAGTTCTTTATTCATTCCAAAATCACCAAAAAAATATAACAAAAAGTCAAAGATCATCAAGCTTTCAGAAAGGAGCAGGGTTAATTATGGATGGCCCTTTGGTTTAGAGCTTATTGGTAAGCACATAGGATGGTTTATAAGCTTGTGAAAGCTTACAACACTTGCAAAATGCAAAGGACCTTTGTAAGCTTAATTCTCCATTTTTCTTTCTAGGGTACTGTAGCAGAGCTTATTCTAGCTTATTATTACTTATTTGTGTGTATTATGCTTATTTAGGCTTAGTTTTAAAGTTCTAGTTCATTTAGTTAAGTTTTGAGGAAAAACTGTCCAAATCTGCCTTTAAACTGCTTATTCTTGTATTGGCTATTTAAGTGCTTATTTGTGGTTGCTAGTTGCTTATTAGGCTTGATATAAGCTATTTATAATCTGGTCTTAAGGGTTTGTTCTTTAAAAATCAAGTAATCAAGTCTAAATATCATTTACAGTTTTAAAGGGGTGTTTGGTTCAGTTTGAAAATGGGTCATTTTGTGAAAGTTATGGGTTCAGGTTTTAAGGTTAGATTTGATTAGTCATAGTTAGTAATTAGGAATAAGAAGTTTAGTTTTTAAAGTTAAAATTAGTAGATTTTAGGTTTGTGAATTGTAAGCTTGAATCTATGGTTAAAATTCTGTCTCATAAGCTCAGTTGAATAAGCCAATTGTTTGTGGCTTATTAGTGTCACATTTGCACTCCATTTGTGTGACAAGTTCAAGTGTTTTAGACCTTTGACTCTCATTGAGTCAAAGGTGAAATTTCTGTCCATTTCAAGTCTGTGTTAACAGACTTGAGAAGCTCAAGGTCAATTTTTTATTCTAAAATTTAAGCTAGTTATAAAGTAAACTAGGTTTTAAAATTTAGAAGACTTGTAGTTTATAAGCTAAATGAGATCTGTTAACTTTTGTTTTTCAGTTTCTAGCTTTTTAGAATAGCTTAAATAGCCCTGAAATTTTGGTTATCAAATCTGTCAAAAATTCAAAAAGCCAAAAAAAAGGGTAAGTTGCATTTTCAAGTGAAATTGTACTAGTCTAAATCTTTTCCAAAATACTTTTTAGAAGTGGATTTAGATAGCTTATAGGTCAAATTTAACTGAGAAAGAGCCCTTTTTCTTTTAAAAGCTTATTTGGTAGCTTATTGCTTAGTTCAAAAGTGCTAGTTGGGGCCTGTGTGGGTCTGTGTAAGTCAGAATAGCTCATTGCTATTTCTGGCTTATTCTCTCAAATTCTTAGCTTAATTTAGTTTATTAGTTGTTATTTAGATAGAATAGCTCATTAGATTTGCTTTTTTTCAGTGTATAAAATCAGCTTATTAAGTGAAAAAGCCAAAAAGAAAATAGTTAAGTGTTTTAGTAAGGTCTGCCATATTTAAGCTAATTTTCCAGCTTATTTAGGCTGATTCAGAAAAAGTTGTAGTTTTGAAAGTTGTTAAGCTCAATAAGCCTAACAACTTTGGTTCACAAAGTTTTTCGAAAAATGGTTTCACTAAAATAATTAGATGGTGATTAGCTATATAGAATTATACATGGTAGTAGTTATCCAATGTGATTAGTACTTATACGACCTATATTGGATTATGTTGCATTCGATCACTACCGTGACGCATTTTCTGTGATATACTCGATATACGCTCACTCAAGGTGAGTTCATAGCCCCATGTTTTTACGATTTCTATAATTTACAAGTTTTGGGGTGAGAAACATGCTTTGTTTTATAATTGGACGCAAGTGGACATTTTATATATTGATTACGTTTTGCCTAAGTAGCTTGAACCCAATATGCCCGGTATCATGGACTGTTAATTTCTGGTTTGGAAGCGCGAGTGTTGTAAATAGATCTATTTGGGATTGACATCCCCGTTCGGGTGACTAGCTATCACTGGACAAACGAACGTTATAGCATGTCGGATTTGGGATGTTTCGGGTTGAACATCATCATGGGCAATGTAGGCAATATTTATATATTGTATTCATATATGTCGAGCTTCAGTATCATGAGCTTAGGGAAACGTAATGGCATTTTGTGATATTTTTCACGGGGAAATATTGCGGTCCGGATTTATACATATATAAACCTATGAATTCACCAACTTTATGTTGACCGTTTTAAGCATGTTTTTCTCAGGTTAATAAGGTACAAGAAACAAGGATACATTGGTGGTCTACATTGTGGAGTCATTACTATAAAGATTTACGTGCATCACATTTTGGGGATATTTGTCATGTAGAAAAATCTTTGCATTTTCAGGAATGAACAAGTTTAGCCGTTGAGCTTTTGTAACAATAATTTATTAAATCCAATGTATCATTTTCAAATGACACATTTAGTGGTCGTTCTCTCATGTCTTGTGCAAGGTTATTATGAAGTAACGCTCTCGGATCCTTATTCCGCTGCGACCCATTTTAGGGGTGTTACAGATTGGTAATCAGAGCCAAGGTTATAGAGAACCAGGTCAATTGTTTTGCTGGACTATAACCATTTTTAAACATTGCACTCATATGAAGGGGTTTTTCACGGGACATACATACACTATTTGTTTGCATTAGTTGGTCATACTAGATGCTTACATGATTAATATACGTGTTTATATTATAGTACGTATATTACTACTGGTCTTATATAATATACTTATATAAGTTTAATTTTGCTTGTTATGGCAGTCATGTCGCGTTTATGATTTTATGAAATCTAACAGGTATTATATTTTCTTGTAATTGAAGAAAATGCCACCAAAGAAAAGGACCACGAGGTTAAACCCAGAAACAATAACCACAACCCCTGCCACCACATTTGTCATTAATACCCAGTTGAAGGCAATGATTGACCAAGGCATTATTGCTGCACTGGCAGCACGTGATGCAAACACGAATGTCGTTGACAGCCACAATTCAGGAACAAGTGTTAAGAGAAATGAGCGAGTCACTCGTGAGTGCACTTACCCAGACTTCATGAAGTGCCAACCTCTAAACTTCAAAGGTACAGAAGGAGTTGTCGAATTGACTCAATAGGTTGAGAAAATGGAAACTGTGTTCCGTATAAGCAACTGTTCTGTGGAAAACCAAATCAAGTTCTCCACTTGTACTCTTCTGGGAAATGCTCTAACGTGGTGGAACTCCCACGTTAGGACTGTTGGTAACGACGTTGCTTATGCAATGACTTAGATAGAATTGAAAAAGAAGATGACTGAAAAGTATAACACCCCATGTTTTAGGGTCATCGACGTCGTTAACAAATCCGCAATGTACCTTTTGTAATGTACGTGTTTACTTTAAATTGTAAGCAATAGGTTAAATCGCGTACGCCAAATATTATCATTTAATGTAAACGGGCATCAAACCATCAAACGTTTACATCAATCATGTGTTATATAATTATTTTGATAATAATTATGGTCGTTGTTCATTTATTTTATTGGTTGCGTAAGTTAAATACGTTTATCGATAAGTGTACGTTTAAGCGTAACCGAAAGCATGTTAATTTATTAACGCTTCAACAAATACCCTCGATTGTACC
>BQNB010198356.1:932-11140 GCA_026074375.1 Tanacetum coccineum | reverse complement strand
ACTTTTGCTTAAATTTCTGTTGTACCGAATGATTTCGAATTATCTATCAAAGTAATGTATTGTGAAAACTTCGTCACCTTACTATATAAATTCAAAAAAAATAATAATAAATAAATAAATAAAAATAAAAAATAAATAAATAAATAAATAAATAACGTCACTAATTTTGAACGCTCAAGTTAAAGCCATTTAAAAAGGGAATGCAAACGAGTTACTAAGCATGGTAACGAAATATTCAAAAGACATAAATGAAAATAACAAATAAATTTGTTGCCACAACATCCGTTTATTATCTTAGAAATAAGATTACATAAGGACATAAAGGAAATACAAGTTTTATTTCAACCCTCCCCTAACCATAATATCTAGTCCTTCAAGCATAGATCCACGCCAATAGCAAGGATAATGACCGGCACGAGAACCGCTAGAACCATTGCCAAATACTAAAATCCTTCTTCGTATGGGAAGTAGGCAAGATAAATGCCGAGTGCTATCGCGGTCGCCATCGCCAAGATCGTGATGATGTGCAACATTTTTGAGGATTGGATAAGAGAAAATGTAAGTGAAAGATTAAGTGTTGTATGGAGAAATGGAGGAGAAAATTTTGTATAAAAAGGGGGAAAGTAACCGTTGGGGGTTACTGTTCACCGACCGTTGGGGCACTGTTCATATAAAAAAAAAATTAATAATAATAATAATTATCTACACCTCTTCATCAACATTATTCCGGAAGAAATATCCGCATCTTTTTCTCCGAACCCGTACCTTCCTCAAGTGCCGCAACTTGAGCCTTGAGGACAAGGCTCTTTTAACCGGAGGAGACTGTAACATTTCGTATTTTCAGGTCATTTACGACGCTATTTAAATTCACTATTTATTTTATTTTCTCGTACGCGTTCGCTTTTAATTTTAATCGATACGTTAAATCGCGTAAACTAAAAATCAACAATCAACGTAAACGGGCACCAAACAAATTAAAGTTTATGACAAGCCATCATTATATTTTTTTTTTCAAAAGTAATAATTAACTTTTATATTTTATTTTTGTTGGTTACGTAAATTAAATACGTTTCGCGATAAATTGCGTTTAGGCACTCCCGGAACCACCAAAACTTTTCTGCGCTTCAACAAATACCCACTTTTATACCCAATACATAAAATTAACTCAAATATATCATATATCTCTTGCCATAACCGAATTTTTGGCCAAATATTCAAAGAAGTATCAAAGTGGTCAAGATTAGTCTTTAGACATTTTATACACCATTAAAACCACCCATACCTTGTTCCCTTTGACTAAGAGTCTTCCCTAAGACCCTCATCTTGTTCCCAAGACCCCTATTGCATCTTTGACTAGCCTTATGTTATATATACAAGCATACATAAGTTAGATAACACTTACATGCAAAATACTTAGTAAAAATCACAAAAACACTCCCTTTGTGCTCTACACATGCCACGGCTCAACCCCCCCTCTAAGCAATCCATACAAAATTTTCTACAACCTATACACATCTATACACATCCATCCTAAGATATTCTAAGGTGTTTCCAAGCATTGGCTAAGCATTTTCAAGTATTAATCAAGTAAAAGGAAGCTAGGGTTTTATTAAGAAAACAAGGGTTTTCTTGGTTATAATATCGGGTTTAAAGTCTAAACAAGGGTTTAGCACTTAAGTGTCATCATCCTACATCATCTCATTAAGGTCATCTTAAGCCCTTAACTTTTTATTTATATGATTATATGCATATGTGATGTTTATGTAGTGAAATCACCATTAGGATATGTTTAACTTGTAAACATGGATTTTTCTTGGAAATATAGTTTTATGAGCTTATACACATGTTGTATGGATGGTAATATGAAGTTATAAATGGATACATAAGTATTTTACAATCTTAATTAAGCTTAAAAAGTGTTAATGTAAATTAGGGTTTTAAAAGATCACTTGATATGTTCCAAGTAAAAATATGATGAATAACATGTTAATCTTATTTATGAGCTTTTAGTCATGATATATGAACACAAAAATAAAGTCATAATGGAAGTAAAAGACTTGTACACTTTTGGTAAAGTTATAAAGTGTAAAATATAAAAACAAGGTTAAAAATAGACTTAATAAAGTCACCCAAACTTTCTGTCCCAAAAGTGTATAAAAACATACTTAATTTATATTTTTATAATATAATACATTTCACGACGATTCCGAAAAGGTAAGAAACTTGTCAAACGGATTAATAACGAAAAAGTTACGTTAAAAACGAGTTATACGTTAATTAAACGGAGTTTATAAAAACTTCAGAGACTTGTCTGAAGAAGATATGAAAGAAATGCTTCACCAAAGGATGTTTGAAACTGGCTCTTACAAATCACTTCCGAAACATATCGCACTCTATGAAGCACTTGAGGCATCTATTGAACGTGCACAGAGGGATGAGTTTCTCGCTAAAAAGGATAAGTCTCGTAAGAGATGACATGATGATCAAGATCCCCCTCCTCCTCCACCAGATTTAGATCTAAGTAAGAGAAGATGACATGACACTGGCGCTTCTGGTTCATTACAGCCTCAAGCTCCTCAGTCATCAGCATAGAAGAAGTCTAACACTCGAGATGCTCTTTCAACCAGTCTAAGACATACCAATACCTAATTTTGCTAATATATCTGATTCAGAGGACACTAACTTTGCCTATCTTCCAAAGATTAAACAAAGGCCAGAATGGTTAAAGCCTATTCCAGATGATGAAAGACCAGCCACTCCAGAACCTGCCTGGGTCATTCCTACATCCCATATTCCTGACGCTGAGAACAACTGGGCCAATGCGTTAGCCTCCACGTATCAAGCTCCGACAGAGAACTCTTTACTTGAGAAGACTAGGGATCTATGGATGTTTATGAACTGGTATTGCCAAAAGATAGGAAAGACCAAGCTTACTCAAGCAGATTTAGAAGGTCAAGCTTATGAAGTCGTTAAACCTTTCTACCTGGACATCATTCATCTTTAGTTTTAGATGGAAAAGTGTCACAAGATGCTTACAGATCAGATTGACTGGGCTAATCCAGAAGGTGATCAAGTCAGGATTGATATTAGCAAACCTCGGCCTCTTAGTGGTCTACCAGGTCATGTCACTATTCAAACCTAATTCTTTTTCAATAAAGACTGGGATTATTTGCGTTATGATAGTAAGGGAAGCAGACAAGCTTTGTCAATTTCCAAGATAAAGGCTGCTTATTATCATGACTTTGGACTTGAACTACTCGTACCTGAGCATATGTGGATCGTTGACGTCTGCACCTATGACATAAGTGCCTCTTATGGTATCTCTCATTGGTGGTTTATTCATCATAAATTCTACATTGACCGACACATAGCTGAATCAAGCCTCAAGGTAGTCAGAACTCACATGCGTGTACTTAGTGTTGTTAGAATAAAAGCCTACTCTCGTTACAGGTACTGCTACCTGAAAGAGATCACACTGCGCATAGTTGATCATCAAGAATACACAATTGCCGAAAAGGACTTCAAAAACTTATATCCCAGTGACTTTGAAGATCTGAATCTGCTGCTTCTTCAAGGTCATCTAAATCATCTTCTTGGTTCAGACATACGTATGCTTTCTACTGATACGAAACTTAGTGATTCGACAGCGGGTTGAAGACTTCCAACTCGGCATTGAGAGCTACCAGAAACAACTGAATCTCACTAAACCTGGATGGGATGTAACAGGCTTCGAGTTCAAGCATGAATATGCAATCATTGATTCGCCTCGTGTAGTTGTGTTCCCTGTCAGTAACAATGAACGAAAGATCATGCGGTTCAATGAGGTTTACAAGTTTAGTGATGGTACGTTGACAAATATTATAGAAGCACTGGATTACAGAGTTAAGGAGTACAAGGTTAATCGGCTCAATTCAGGTATGAACATGAGGTTTTAGACTGATAAGGATGTTGAAAGGAGCAAGGAATTCATACATGCCATTGAACGGAGACTCAAGACCAGAAGGATCTTCCCGAATTTAGAATGCTTTATTGGTGGACGGGTTCACGACATTGACTACAGACTTCTTCAGAGAACGGAATGATCTCTTCATTCCATTTATAAGGTCAATATCATTTGTATAAATATTGTATCTTGTACATTATAAAGTAGTGGTATACTTAGTGTTATGTGTCAAGGTATGAATTTTTTATGAATTTTTCATTAAATTTAAAATATTTCAAACCTATCATACCAAACACTAACAGAATCCCTCATAGATTCAGGGGGAGCATTAATATGTTCCCCATTCGGCTTGTGATTAATTAGCACATTTTTCTCTCAGTTTTTCTAACATATTCGAATCCATTGGTATCCAAAATATCAAAGGATTTGACATTTTCAATAAGGGGAGAAAATGCGATTTAAATATGAAAACTAATAAAAAATGTGATTTTGTGGACTCATGGGTATACTCCTCCCTCCTTGTGCTAAACAGTTTTGATTAATTGATGCACATGTTGAGGGGGAGCGTTTTTGAAAATTCAAAAACAATCAAGGTACTAAAAGCTTTGATATTTATATCATAAGTACTTGATTGAGTTTTTCAAATTGGTTTTATGGCAAGTTGAACTGTATTAAAAAGACCGACCATGTATTTAAATTTCTCAGAGATATAAGATTGGTAAGGTTAGGTATTAGTTCCCATGATCCAGCCAAAACCAAAGGGATCTACCCAGGTACAATCCACTAGTTAGTGTAGAAGTCCTTAGGTATGACATAAAAAGGAGTAAAAGTAAGAATAAGGGAATAATGCTGACTGAGATGGAGCTAGTACTGGAACAAACCCAACAAGGTACTAGTCATGAAGTCTCGGTAAGCACTGAAGGGGTTGAGGAATGAAAAAGAAATGTAAAGATAAAGGGTGCAAAGAAAGAAGCCCTCTGTATACTTAGGCAGAAATCGGGTCAATACATCTGCTGTCAAATTCACAAAGATGATTGCTGACATTGAAGACTGACATCATGGACCCAGTAATGCAATGCACAACCCTCCCTAGCCACTTAGAATCTCTCAAAAGATTTATGTTTCATTTCTCACAGAGACTAAACACGTTATCTATTGACTTTCTCATTCTGAGTTAGTTGATATTGAAAAGGTGGCAGTCCGCTCCAGCCTCCGATCACTAAAACCAAAACGCACAATTGAGTCTAGAGCCAAGAGATCATCAATTAATCTCATTAGGACACTATTCCATATTACTTGTTCTTCACACAATGTTAAAACAAAGGTTATCATAAGAGTCCTACGCATTATCCTTGTGGTTTTGCCAGAACATCCGAGTGACGCTTATGTGTTCACAATGAAGATGGAAATCCTGCTTGAGCCAACAACAAACAAGCTCATGGTAGGTGACTAATGATATCCTTAATGGGTGAAACTTGTGACACTGGATATCAAATTGGTCCAGATTATGAATTGACGATTGATGAATTTTGATAAAAGCTTAACACTCTTGATGTGTCACAAAAATACTTTATCAAGTGACATGTCGATTGATTTTCAAATCAATTTTCCTCTTCAACCGGTAAGATAGTAACTGACCGGTTTACTCTTATCGTACTGTCTGCTTTGAGATGCTCCGATTAAGAGAACATGCAAGTTAGGTGATTCTGATTTTCATACATTAGAAGATCTGACACTTATACTGGAAATCCTGTCAAGGAGATTCTTTTTAAGATTGAATCTACCTGACCACAGGTCGGTCCTCAAAGGATTTGGAGGCTAATCTAACCAAACTCGTGCAAATGACAAAGCCATATTCATCCACAAGCTTTATTGCTAACTGTTTTATGACAGGTTCAAGTAAAGATGGAGATGGAGATACCTCGTACCAGTGGAGTCTATTTCATAACCGCATGCTCATGCTCGACCAATACATCAAATGACATAATGAAAGTTCAAGCATATGTTTCAAAGCTTCCGCAACTCTGATATCAAAGTCCTCTCGAAGTGATCAAGTATTAAAGTTAAAGGAACTTCAAGAACGACGAATAATCAAGCTTTCACCATTAAGAAAGGTATGAGCATGTCAGTCCAGTTATCATAAGCACAAGACGGCAAAAGACAACAAGTTAATGATCAGAGATTAGATTTGGCTGATGATCTCAAAGAAGCTCAAGATCACATATCACATTCAATCACAAGCCATGACAAAAATCACTACCTCAAAGTACAAGATATTACGTAAAGAATCAAAGACTACGAGCTAAACACAAGATCAATCAGAAGATTACTGAGCTTAAGTTTGTTTTTTCTGGGGTGACTTCCCTTAGGGGGAGATTGTTAGATATTAGAAAAAGACTCGGTCATCCCATGTAATGTATCATTTATCGTAGCTTGTAGTTTAACGTTTAATGTGTAATGTTCGGTAATGGGGCGGGTTATAAAGCCCAATGTGTAAGCCCATACCATAGCCTATGGGCTGATTTTGTAAGACACTATATAAGCCTCTTCTATGCCATGGATGAGGTGGTTAGTCATTTTATTATACAAGTTCACTTTCTCTCACTAGAAAGCTTTTCTCTCTAGATTTGGCTAATCCATCTATCTTCCATTGTGTTATGATTTCCAATATCCTACAAGGAGATCTACTCAGAAACAATTAAGGAGTGGAATTGTTAAATGTTAAGAATTCAGTTTTTAGTGAAGTGACAATCATTATCGATCTCACAAGCCTTTATAGTAGTTAGACAATATCATGTAATAGTTAGGAAGCTAACCGGCTCGGGTTATGGAAAGTTCAAGGAAAGCCCGTCCTAGCTCATTTCTTGTAACTATATAAACCCTCTCCATACATAGAGTGGGTGTTGGTTGAATGCATTTTACACACATACATGTGTATGTTTTCTTAGTGTTTTTCTCCCTTCCACTCTCTTACTAGATTTCTCTCTATAGTCCATAGTGTATATGAAATACATTTCCTTCAATTGAAATACATTATCTCTATAGTTCATACTATGGACTATAGAGAGAAAGCTAGAGAGAGAGTAGAAGGGAGAAAAACACTAAGAAAACACACACATGTATGTGTGTAAAATGCATTCAACCAACACCCTCTCCATGTGTGGAGAGGGTTTATATAATTACAAGGGATGAGCTAGGCCGTGCTTTCCTTGGACTTTTTATAACTTGGCCCGGTTAGCTTCCTAACTATTACATGATATTATCTAACTATTACAAAGGCTCGTGAGATTAATAATGATCGTCACTTAACTAAAAAATAAATTCCTAACAATTTCTTTTAAGGGACGATCGTTGAGATCTCATAAATGATTAACACTTTCTATATTTCTAACAATCTCCCCATAAGGGGTGATTATAGAGATCTTTCCTTGTGACCTTGATCATTAATCGTTGAAGCTTCTTGTCTTGATCTTAAGTCTTTTTGTGTAATAGTTGATCTCTTATCTTGCATCTTTTTGTAGTGGTCTTTGATCATTAAGCTTGAGGGTGTTTTATCATGCTTAATGGTCTTGCAACCTTGAGCCTTTATTACTTGATTTCGAACTTCTTGAGATCATAAATCTTGCATCATCATTTGATTATCTTGTAATACTTTGCATTCTTGTGTTCTTGTGACTTTGGACCAACATGCTCATTTTTGGTATTATCTTGAAAGCTCGCTAACAATCTCCTTGAATAGACTTTGACTTGATAACTTGATGTCTTCAAGGAAAATGTTGATTATCAAAGTAGCGAAAGACATTCTAACTTGAGAATTCTTAAATACTTGAAACTTTACTTCTTTGAGTATGAGCATGTGGCTGTGAATTCAACTCGTCATGGACTAGATACTGCTACCATCAGAAAACCTACAAGTTTAGGTTAGTAATAAGCATAGATATGGATGAAAGTATCTTTGTCACTTCATCGAATAGGGTTGTAATAACCATGGTTCCCCGTTAATCAGTATAAATACTGCTTGTGATCAGGTAGAATTCAAAAAAATCTCCTTGATAGGGTTTCGCAGCTGCACTATCCATTCTCGTTATCGGAGTGTCTCAAAGCAGACAACACGGTAAGAGTGAATTGGTAAGTTACTATCTTCCCGATTGAGTCGTCAATTCGTGTTCAACTTTCCTATGTCCAGATACCCTTGTGAGGCTACCCATGGACATAAGATTGAAAATTAATTTAAGAAAATCAGTTAACGTGTTAATGAGTAAAGAGTTTTCTAACACGCCAAACAGTTTTATCTTTTCAAATTCATCCGTCAATTCATATACTGAACCGATATTGATATTCAGTTGTCACAAGTTTGATTCATATAGAATCGCACAAGTCACCTGCCGCAGTGCTTGTTTGATGTTGGCACTGGTAGGATTTCCATCGTCACTGTGAATACTGTGAGGTATCACTCTGATGTTCTGGCAATATCACAAGGATAATGCGTAGGACTCTTAGTATCTCACATGTGTTCACAGTGTATGAATCAACATGTGTATTTTGGAATTGTGTCCTATGAGATTTATATTGATCTCTTTTGGCTCTAGACTCAATAAGTGCAATTTTGGTTTTAGTAATCGGAGGCTGGAGCTGATTGCCACCTTTTCAATATCAACTAACTCGGAGTGAGAAAGTCGATAGAAATGCGTTTATCTCTGTGAGAAATGAAACAAGAGTCTTTTGAGAGACCTTGAGTGGCTAGGGAGGGTTGTGCATTGCATCACTGGGTCCATGATGACTATCTTCAATACCAGACAACATCTTAGTGTTTCTGATAGCATATGTGTTGACCCGGTTTCTGCCTAAGTGTAAGGAGGGCTTCTTTGTTTTCACCCTTTATCTTTACATTTCTTTTTCATTCTTCAACCCCTTCAATGCTTACCAAAACTTCATCACTAGCACCTTGTTGGGTTTGTTCTAGTGTTAGCTCTGTTTTAGTCCGCATTATTCCCTTTTCTCACTTTACTCCTTTTTTCATATCATACCTAAGGACTTCTAATCTAACTATTGGAATGTCCCTGGGTAGATCCCTTTGGTTCTGGCTGGATCATGGGAACAAATACCTACTTAACCACCTTATAATTCTGATAAAAGTAAGTACATGGTCGGTCTTTGGGTATTATTCATATTGCCTTAAAACCATTTTGGAAAAACTCAATCAGGGTACTTGTGATATAAATATCAAAACATTTGTACCTAGATCGTTTTACCTTTTCAAAAATACCCCCTGCATATGTTCATCAATACTCAAATTTTTTAGCACATACACGGGATGAGATGCACTTGAGTCAAATATGATCACATATATTACATTTTACTCCATTTTTCTCCCTCTTAAAAATAGCATACCATATGATGTTTTTGAACATAATTGAATAAAATGGCTATTTAAGATTTGAAAACACATGGGAGAAGATTATTGTAGCATGATTTTTTTGGAACATTGTCTTAAGCTCCCCTTCAATTATTAAGGACCTGATATAGTGTTGAGTACACAATTTTGAAAGATTTTGAATTTATTGAAAAATTCTTGTAAAAATTATACTCGAACACTATATATTTATGAAGTTGCACTACATTTGTACAAGATGAGTTAAGAGACTTGACTGATACTTTTCTAAAACCTGAGAGTCATCGATATTGTCGCTCTGTCTGAAGCAGCAATGTGTGGACAGTCGTATCTATATCCTCTTTTGAAGCTTTAGTAGTTTCCCCCCGAACCCGAAATCCTTTGTTGAGTAGATGTGGAGCGTTCTTCAGAATAGAATGATGTAAATTGTAACATCAAAGTTAGCTAAGTCCCAAATGTCGAGAATTATTCCCTCTAAGTAGCCGAAATGATTACACTATAGACAACTAAGTCCCGAATGTACACACTTCTTTCTTTAGAAAAACTGACTATCTAAAGGAATCATCATACCTATGTGAACCTCTTTTATCAAATTTTACTACTTCTTCGAGATTAAATTTAGTGATTAACCGGTTGGGAAACTATTGGTGAAATCAAAAACATATCTTCCTTTTCTGGATTCCTAAAACTACATAATTATTTCCAAACAATCTTAAGCCTTTTAGAACTTATGGTGTTGGAAAAATTTGACCGTATGTAGTTTTAGTCCTAAGTCACAATCCTTGAGATTATATTTAAACATCTAAAGTTATTAACTTATGAAAACTTAAGCCCTTGGAGCTAAAATAAATTAGCTCCCCCTTAAATTATTAT
>BQNB010198348.1:0-11141 GCA_026074375.1 Tanacetum coccineum | reverse complement strand
ATATCTTGATTTTTGTACTTTGACGTAGCACCCCATTGTTACCTTTCCGCTGCGACCTGATTTTGGGGGTGTTACAATTCCAAACCCTAGGAACGAAGCCAAGGTAATTACCACACGAAGTGGTGCCTCATATGATGGACCTCCAATTCCACCGTCGGTGGAGGAAAAGGAAACTGAGGTGACAAAGGATACGGAGCTACCTAGCACCGAAGACATCCAACCTCCTTTGGTCCAAGATCAAAACCAAGACAAAGAACCAATCAATGAGCCTCTCCTTACTCAAAAGACCAAGACTAGTTTGCCTTACCCTTTAAGACTTGCAAAAGAGAAACTCCGTAAAAAGGATGATATCCTAGCTTCTAAGTTTATGGAAATTTTCCGTAATCTTCACTTTGAGCTAAGTTTCGCGGACGCTCTCATTCATATGCCAAAGTTTGCTCCGATGTTTAAAAAGATGCTTAATAACAAAGATAAGTTAATTGAGTTAACCAAGACATCTTTGAATGGAAATTGTAGTGCGGTTGTCCTCAAAAAGCTAGGTGACCCCGGTCAATTTCTTATCCCATGTGATTTTTCGGAGTTTGATAATTTCTTAGCCCTAGCCGATTTAGGTGCTAGCATAAATCTCATGCCTCTTTCCATTTGGAAAAAGCTTGGACTCCCGGGCCTAAATAGTGTTAGAATTAGCTGACCGAACAATTTCCAAACCAACCGGTGTAGCCGAGAATGTTTTTGTCAAGGTAGGAAAGTTCTACTTTCCGGCCGATTTTGTTGTTCTTGATTTCATAGCCGATCCTCGAGTACCGTTGATACTCGGGAGACCTTTTCTTAGGACAGCTCTTGCTTTGATAGATGTGTATGAAGGAGAAATAACCTTTAGACACGATGATCAATCCTTGACCCTTAAATGTGGTGATACTCCTTCCATTTCGTACAACAATCTCGAATCGTTGAAGAAAGTTGATCTTATTGATGTCACGTGTGAAGAATACTCACAAGAAGTTTTCGGATTTTCCGATGAAATTGCATATGGAAATCCTTCTCCCAGCTACGATCCGATTGTTTCAAATTCTTCTCCGACTCTCACTCCTTTCGGGGATAGTGATTTTCTACTTTTGGAAGAAGCTGATACTTTTCTTGCTCTAGCCGATGATCCAACTTCACCGAAAGTTGATGAAGCTTATTATGACCCAGAGGGGGTGAACCTCCTGAGGTTGAACTTAAGGACTTACCACCTCATCTCGAATACGCATTTTTAGCAGATAACAACAAGTTGCCTATCATAATTGCCAAAGATTTGAGTGATGATGAGAAGACCGCTCTCATAAAGGTTCTTAAATCCCGAAAGCAAGCCATTGCTTGGAAGCTCTCCGACATAAAGGGTATAAACCCGGAATTTTGTTCTCATAAGATTCTAATGGAGGAGGATTACGAACCAACGGTCCAACATCAGAGAAGGGTTAATCCAAAGATCCATGATGTCATTAAGAAAGAGGTTGAAAAACTTCTTGACGCTGGATTGATCTACCCAATCTCGGATAGTCCTTGGGTGAGCCCAGTACACTGTGTACCAAAGAAAGGAGGAATGACCGTAGTAACCAATGATGAAAACGAATTAGTGCCGACAAGACTTGTAACGGGATGGAGAGTCGTTTGTTCATCTTTTTTTGTTCGTGTATTGTCAAGCAAGAAAAAGGTTTTTTTTGTTGTTTCGTGTTTTTGTGCTCACCGAACGAGTTCTAGCTGTTTCGATCGAACGAGTAGAATTCAAGATTGATCGAACGAGTGGAAAAGTCGTGGGGATCGAACGAGTACAAGTCGTTTTGATCGAACGAGTGTATTCTTCAGTTGGGATCGAACGAGTGGAAATATAGAGGGATCGAACGAGTGACGATCGAACGAGTGGAAAAGAAGGGATCGAACGAGCCTATCGAACTAGACGTTCGAACAAGTCAATCGAACAAGGCGTTCGAACAAGGCGATCGAACGAGTGGTTCGAACAAAGCAATCGAACAAGACGTTCGAACGAGACGATCGAACGAGTGACGATCGAACAAGCGATCGAACAAGTGGATCGAACGAGAAGACGATCGAACGAGAGGACGATCGAACGAGACGATCGAACTAGTTGATCGAACTAGCGGACGACCGAACAAGCAAAAAAAAATAAAAAATAAAATTTTTTTGTGTCGGATTGTTCTGAAATTTTATACAGCTCGAAACGGCCCAACGTCCAAGACTCTTTCTCATTGAGCGAGACCTGTCATATTTTGGCCATTCGGAGACATTAGGCCCTCAAAACTGCATTTTACTGTTTAAAAATTACCCGAAAATCACAAACCTCACACCAAGTCAGATATCATCAATCACTTAAGATCAGATCATTCATAAACAACGTTATTCAATGGCAACCAATGAAGAAACAAATGCTGCTGGCACAGATACTCGTCTCTTATGTTTGGTTTGAAAAGTGACTTACGATTCTGTGGAAGATTCGTATACACAGTACATTCGAGGCCAAACCCAATGGCAAACTGATATGGAAATCTATCCAGGATGGCCAACACCTCACCCGATGGCAACTTGATCCTCCACCTACTAATTCTACTTGTTATGCCCGCACTCTAGGAAGAAAGCTGAACTCTGAGTTCAATGACGAAGAAAACAAGCTCGAAATGGCTGATACTCAAGCAGAAAGAGACGGTATGATGAACTGTCACAGGCGAATACTCACTCACGTACTGCGAACACTGAAAAGCTTAGTGCCTTAACTGCTGAAAATACAAAGCTGAAAGCCCAAGTGACTGGGGTAAAACAAAGTAGTTTACCTCAACTCTGCGACACCCAAAGTGCTTGCTCCAGGAATGTACACTAGGTGCTAATATATTCCACAACCCAAACGGGCCTAACTGGTCAAACCAACCCCCGTTACCTAAGAATAAAAAAAAAAAAAAAAAGAAGAAGCAAGTAACTTTCAGTGAACCTTAACAGACCTTCACTCAAACCAACTCAAAACCAGTAGACATCCTAAGAAGCAACTAACCGTGTTGTGTGCCTATGTCTACAGGAAGTAAAACCCACGTCTAGAGCTAGCAAAACTGTGCCTAAGAGAGCCCCTCGGAATCATAGTTCCTGTCCGTTTAAAGTGCGAATGCAAGGAGAGTAGAAGCACACCATAGCTTTGAATAAAAATAACGTGTTTGATTCTAATTTGCTTTTAAACATTCTGTTTCTATTTCAAATTTGAACAATGTTTGTGCTGGATTTAACAAATCCTTTGGCATTAGGCTAATCATTCTCTGATTGTGTGGTTATGTGGATGGTTCTGTGAATGTTAAACCCCCCCAGACTAAGCGTTTTTAACTCCACCCAGAAAGAATGGAAACCAATTAAGAAAGGCTGGAAACCGATTAGCAAACCTTTGCCAATAGCAAGCCTCAGTGGAAGCCACTGGAAGGCATTTTCTCATTATTTGAGAAGTATCCTTTAACTAGATCATGGAACCTACTGATAATGCCAATAGAACTACCCCCGAGTGCAGTTCTTAGCCCCAAAGTCACTATGGGTCTCTAGGTTTACTCATAAACTAATGATTGTACAGGCAGGTTCAAAAGGGATCTCTGGTATTATTGATTGGGTTAACTAACCGGAACCCTCAGGGCATCCATATCACCGTGAATGTTGTGTTATCGCAGTAGTTTTAAATTGGTCTATGGTATTTTGGATTCTGGATGCTCAAGACATTGACCGGTGATCGAGCGCGTCTTATCAACTTTGTGAAAAGTTTATTGGAGACTGGTGAGATGTCGGCAACGATGAATAATGCACCGATCATTGGCTATGGGTGATTATAAACTGGTTGTACACTATCATCTCTCTAGTCTACATATGTTGAAGACTCAAGCACAACCTTTATTCGTCTGTAGGACTTTGTGATGGAGGTTTAGAAGTTGCATTCCGACAGCATTCATGTCACATCCGCAACTACGATATGGTAGATCTACTCAAAGGTTCACGGACAACCAACCTATACTCATCTCACTGATGATAAGATGTCCAGCTTCACCAGTTTGCTTGCTTACAAAAAGCCTCTTCCAACAAGTCATTGTTATGCATCGTCCGGTTGAATCGATCTAAATTTCAGGGACTTTGGAACGAATTGGCTCAAATAATCTAGTCAGAGGTTTACCCATGCTGAAATATGACAAAGACCATTTGTGTCCATCTTGTCAGCTAGGTAAAAGCAAGAAAACATCACATCCACTAAAGGCAGAAAACACCAATACTGAAGTTCTCCATACTCTACATATGGACCTCTGCGGACCAATGAGAACAGAAAGTATCAACGGAAAGAAGTATGTTTTGGTGATAGTGGATGATTACACCAAGATTTGTTTGGTTACGAATTCTTCGATCAAAGGATGAAACTTCCTCAAGTGAATATGAGAAGTTTATTGTGAAGACTCAACGAGCCTTAATACAACTGTTCGTGTCGTCAGAACAGAAATGGAACGGAAGTTTGTGAATAAGACACTCATGGATGTTTGAGAGTGTTGGTTATATCACATGAAACGAGCGTACCTCGGTCCTCCACAACAGGAACGCGTTGTCGAAAGACGGAACCGAACTCTTATGGAAGCTGCTTCGAACTATGCTCCTCTTGAAAAAGCTCCACTGTTCCTATGGGCCTGAGCTGTTGCCAACTGCGTGTTATACTCTTAATCGATCTCTTGTACACACGCTTCATGAAAAACCTATTATGAACTGCTGAAGGGAACGAAGCCTAATCTCCAATACTTTCCGAGTGTTTGGATCTCTGTGCTATCCTACCAATGACATATAATGTTGGTAAACTCAAGGCGAAAGCAGATATAGTGTATAAATTTTTGGCTATGCACCCCACCAAAAATGGCCTACCGAAACTACAACAACAGAACGCGCGCAAGATTCAGTAACTGTTCATGTGCACTCTATCTTCGATAACTTACCGAAGGATTGATCGTCTGTTCGAAAACCAGTTCAGGTGCCTGCTCCTCAACAAATGAACGTTCTGTAAAAACAATACATGAACTCGAACTTACTGCTTTAGTCAAGTAGGACCGCAGCCGTTCTGCACTTGTACAAAGACCCAGAACCAACTAGTGTCCCTCCACAAAGAAACTAGGTAGACGATTTGTTTCAATGGTTTGATGATGATGAGGTTTGTTCCGACAACTCCGGTGTTAATTTTCCCTGCTGTCCGGCAGCCCGAGAATGCCAATGGTTTCACCTACCACAACGTTATCTCAGAAGGCGCTCCTGCAGTTACTGAAAACCTCTTGCCTCATCAAATACCTCTACCAGACACTAGTGATTCTGATGGTGAAACACTGTTCGATCATGTTGACAGTAATGTGTTTGACACCCATAATGCTCCTGAAACCGATTCAGAAGCATCTCATTCCAACTCTTTGTTGTGGTTGGTTTGTTTTCTGTCACATCGATGTTACTCCCAACAACCAATACCGTCATGTGCAAAAATGGACTCAAGCACATCCGCTTGAAAACATTATTGGGGATAAAGATCGACCCGTCTCTACCAGGAAACAGCTAGAAACCGACGCAATGTGGTGTTTCTTCAATGAATTCTTAACTCATGTTGAACCAAAGACTTACAAGCAAGCCTTAGAGCACTCGTGCTGGATTGAGGCTATGCAGGAAGAAATTCATGAGTTTGAACGTCTCGATGTATGGATACTGTACCATGTCCGAGATAATATTCTTATCATCCCGCTCAAATGGATTTTCAAGATTAAGTTTGATGAAAAAATATGGTAAACGGTGTTGAAGACAAAGCTCCGGTTAGTGGCGAAAGGATAACGCAGAAGCTGGTATTGACTTTGAGGAATCATTTGCTCCGGTTGCTAGACTTGAAGCGATCAGACTCTTCATTGCTCACGCGGCAAGTATGAACATGGTCATCTTCCAGATGGACGTGAAAACCGCCTTCCTCAATGGCGAACTGAATGAAGTTGTCTATGTCAGTCAACCAGAAGGATTTGTAGATCCAGAGCATCCATCGCATGTGTACCGCCTCAAGAAAGCTCTCTATGGACTCAAACAAGCTCCACGTGCGTGGTATGACAAGCTATCAGCGTTTCTAATCAAGTCAGGATTTCAAAAGGCGTGGTCGAACCATAGACCTCTTCACGAAAAAACAGGCAAACATCTCTACTGGTACAAATATTATGTAGAATGATATTAACTTTGCCTCTTCTAACCCCAAAGCCTCAAATTATTGCCTTTTGAAATGAACTCAACTTTCAAGATGTCGATGATGGGACAAATGTCATTCTTTTTAGGATTACAAGTTTCTCAAAATCCCAGAGGCATCTTTATCAACCAATCCAAATATGCTCAGGAAATCTTGAAAAAGTTTGGTTTTGACTCCTGCACACCCATTGACACTCCAATGGCGGAGCGTCCCAATCTTGATGAAGATAAGGGAGGAAAGCTAATTGATCCTACACGATTTCGTGGTATGGTTGGCTCCCTTATGTACCCTTAGTGCATCTAGACCTACATAGTATGTTGCTGTGTTTGTATGATGTGTCACGATACCAGGCTAAACAGACTGAAATGCACTTACTGCTATAAAGCGGATCTTCGGTACCTTAAAAGAACCATTCACATGGGTCTGTGTTATCCGAAGGACTCTGGCTTGTGAACTAAAAGCTTTGCAATGCTGACTATCATGATGTCATGACACACGAGAAGTACTTCTGTTTTCAGCTCAATGTCTGGACATCGACTTGTTAGCTGTGTCATCCAAGAAACCAAAAAGTACCGCCCTCTCCACTACGGAGGCAAATACCATCAGTCCCTATCAGGATGTTGTGCTCAAATCCTCTGGATGCGTTCTCAACTCCGAGACTATGGATTTGCGTTCAACAAAATTCATAAATGACAGATAAACGATGGATTGTGACAAATCAAAGTGCTATTGCTCTATGTGTAATAGTGTTCAACACTCGCGCTCCAAGCACATTGATATCCGTCATCACTTTATCAAAGAGCAGGTTGAAAGGAAAGTTGTTGAGTTGTATTTCGTGGAGACTAAATACCAACTGGCTGACATTTTTACGAAGGCCTTACCGAGAGAGCGCTTCGCAACTCTACTCCCACTGCTTGGAGTTAAAACAAATGTCACCAGAAACTCCTGAAGAACTACGAGGATGAGTCTGTCTCTGGGTAACCAAGTGTTTCACATTGTATTATTTGTATATTAAAATAAAAAATAAAAAAAAAAAAATAAAAAAAAAAAAAAAATTTAGCTTAGTAGATATGGCTTGCAAGTTATTTCGACATGTAACCCGGTCTTAACCCAGAGATTTAGTGTACGTTTTAGTGCATTATTTCTTTACAGACAATAAGTTGTCTAAGCCCCGAACTGTTTTTCTCATAAACAACTTGTTTTATCAAACATGTTTGGGTTAACCGAATCAAACATTGACACGGGTCATTGTTTGAGGGGAGATCAGGTATATCTAAACAGTTGTGTGCAGGTCAAAAGGACGCCTGTTCTGATTCTATTGTTGCAAGAGATTGACACGACAACCGCTTACAAGTTCAAGACAGATTGCCAGTATTATTCCTTCTGGGTATTTTTAAAGGTCTTGTTTCAATTGCTCACTGATATTTTGTCTATTTCCCCTCCACCTATACTTTGAAGGGAGAGATTGAATACATTTTTAAGTCCATTCTAGATCAAAACCATTCACAAGTTTCATACTTTTGATCTGGGAGAAAATGACTTCAACTATGTAAAACGGATTATTTAATGAATTCGATTGATTCTAAAATGCTAAAGATCCTATCCAAGCATGGTGCTAAACATCTTTCGATTATCGACGCACATGTGTTAGGTGGGATCATAGTGTTAAGATGATCAAAAATGTCAAGGTAACCAAAAGTATTGTGTTATACAGTAAGTATCTTGATAAATGACAAAGAATCTTTTGTTTCATGTTTCGTGAAAAGTGATCTTATGGAATGCTGTAGGAAAAGAGATGTTATACCACCAAGGGTATTCGTATGAATGCATCTGTCTTCGGACTGCGCCCACTAGTGAAGTGGATTTCCATAAATGTACTTGTACAAGTTTGGATTTCCCAAGGCACTTCATATCTTTCGGGATATATTTCAAAACATCATCAGAGCATTCTGATTTAAACTTTCGTGTGTGCCCCAAACAAATTTTATAAGCACATCGAATGTTTTTTTAAATCATTTTTCCACAGCCTTCTACCGGTACTTAATTGTATTAAGAAGTAAAACGCTGAAAAAGGAATTGGTACGTATAGTCAGCCGATATTGTAACCTGTACTGACTCACTCTTATACCATTCTATTTAGTAGAAATACTTATAGTTTGTTAGTCATTCGGACATCTGTCTATAGAAGCGGCGAACATAGGGAATCTGATACTTAGGTATTGAGGAACAAGCTTGTCACGTGCCGGAAAAACCTGCTCAAGAAGGTTCTATAATGAATCCTTTCCTGATCACAGGTGCAGTATTCATACTGTAATCATAGATCCTCACGAATCAGAGGTTAAACGTAACCGCCCAGATTGAGTACCGTCTATACCGGGTCCCTTCCAAAACTATAAAACCTTTTGTGTTCTCAAAAATGTTTTTTCTAGAAACAATTAAGTGGATTTACATAACAAAAATGTTTTGTGTTGGTGACAAATTGTTATATCATGGTAATGACGACTCAAAGTTTTCCGATGCAAACACACAATGCTCATATCCAAACCACAATATCTGAAGTAATCAAGAAAGTTTTCATACAAGGCTTACCCCAAAATCTCTAGAATCAATGCTTTTCAAATTTCAAAAAGTTACAATGTATTGGAAGAAGAACATCATCAAGCTTTCAAAGATTCCAACAGATAGGAGCATGTGGAGACTAAAGATCGCGTATGTGCAAAGTCCTAAGTGAAAGAGATCACAAACGATTTCTTATTCCATGTGATTTTTCGGAGTTTGATAATTGCTTAGCCCTAGCCGATTTAGGTGCTAGCATAAATCTCATGCCTCTTTCCATTTGGAAAAAGCTTGGACTCCCGGGCCTAAATGATACTAAAATGGTGTTAGAATTAGCCGACCGAACAATTTCCAAACCAACCGGTGTAGCCAAAAATGTTTTTGTCAAAGTAGGGAAGTTTTACTTTCCCGCCGACTTTGTTGTTCTTGATTTCATGCTTTAATCGATGTATATGAAGGAGAGATAATTCTTAGGAATGATGATCAGACTTTAACCCTTAAATGTGGTGATACACCTTCTATTTCGTACAACAATTTCGAATCATTGAAGAAAGTCGATCTCATTGATGTCACGTGTGAAGAATACTCACAAGAAGTCTTAGATTTTTCCGACTCAGTTGCATATGGCAATCCTTCTCCCGGATACGATCCGATTGTTTCAAATTCTTCTCCAACACTTACTCCTTTCGGGGATAGTGATTTTCTACTCTTGGAAGAAGCTGATACTTTTCTTGCTATAGCCGATGATCCAACTTCACCGGAAGTTGATGAAGCTTATTATGACCCAGAGGGGGACATTCTCCTTCTCGAATCTCTTCTCAATAGTGATCCTTCGCCGTCACTAAATCAAGAAAAATACTTACCAGAAATCAAGAAAGAGCTTAAAGTTTGTAAATCTGCCGAATCTTCAATCGATGAACCTCCTGAGGTTGAACATAAGGACTTACCACCTCATCTCGAATACGCATTTTTAGCCGATCACAATAAGTTGCCTGTTATAATTTCCAAAGATTTGAGCGATGATGAGAAGACCGCTCTCATAAAGGTTCTTAAATCCAGAAAGCAAGCAATTGCTTGGAAGCTCTTTGACATTAAGGGTATTAACCCGGAATTTTGTTCTCATAAAATTCTAATGGAAGACGACTATGAACCAGCGGTTCAACATCAGAGAAGGGTCAATCCAAAGATCCATGATGTCATTAAAAAAGAGGTTGAAAAACTTCTTGACGTTGGATTGATTTACCCAATCTCGGATAGTCCTTGGGTGAGCCCAGTACACTGTGTACCAAAGAAAGGAGGAATGACCGTAGTAACCAATGATGATAACGAATTAGTGCCGACAAGACTTGTAACAGGATGGAGAGTATGCATAGATTATCGTAAGTCCTCTAGTTTGATCAGGGAAACCACATAAAATGAATCTGCTAACGAAGGTTACAGATTCGGTCAAAAAGAAGAAACTTATAACATCGTAGTCGCTCACGGTTATTTTGGCCGATTGATCTTCCAATATGCTAGTTTCAACAACTCTCTTTCTTTACATTTCTTCCTAGCTGCTTGGCCTGTAGTAGGTATCTGGTTCACTGCTTTAGGTATCAGCACTATGGCTTTCTACCTAAATGGTTTCAATTTCAACCAATCAGTAGTTGATAGTCAAGGCCGTGTAATTAACACTTAGGCTGATATCATTAACCGTGCTAACCTTGGTATGGAAGTTATGCATGAACGTAATGCTCATAATTTCCCTCTAGACTTAGCTGCTATTGAAGCTCCATCTACAAATGGATAAGACTTTGGTCTGATTGTATAGGAGTTTTTGAACTAAAAAAGGAGCAATAGCTTTCCTCTTGTTTTATCAAGAGGGCATTATTGCTCCTTTTTTTATTTAGTACTATTTGCCTTACATAGTTTCTTTAAAAATAATAAGGACTTTTTATAGTTTGGTTCGATTCGCGTGTTTTCTCTTTGTATTCATTTATATTATAGGTTTGTATATTCTATTCCAAATTTTTTATGAAGTTTTATTTCCAATTCAATTTCAAACCAAAATCTATAAAAATTAAATTTTTGCTATTACTTTGATTTCATAAATAAAAAAGAAATAATATGCTCTTTTTTATGTTGAGGTAAAAATACAGATAATACTATACTAGATAGATATATAGTAGAGGGGCGGATGTAGCCAAGTGGATCAAGGCAGTGGATTGTGAATCCACCATGCGCGAGTTCAATTCCCGTCGTTCGCCCAAATAATATTTATATTTTTTAATAAATTATTCGCTACAAAAGGATTTTTTTAGTGAACGTGTCACAGCTTCCTCCTATTTTTTTT
>BQNB010198347.1:0-11141 GCA_026074375.1 Tanacetum coccineum | reverse complement strand
TTGAAGAGTTATGTTGTATTGATAGAATATTTATAGTGATACACAAACCCTAATGGGCCTTATACCCACAACCGGGCTTGGGCCATACTAATTTATCATCTAACACTCCCCCGCAGTCCGAGCGGCGAAATCACAAAAGCTCGGACTGGAGAAAAAAAGAAAAGAAACTAAGAAAAATAAAAATTATTCGTGCAGACTCAAGGTATATCTATCTGTCAAAGATGTGCTTAACACGGCAGACTCAAGGTATATCTATCTGTCAAAGATGACAGACTCAACCTCTATCTATCTGCCGAAAACCAAAAGTCGTCTCGGGACTTATACCTTAGATTCGACAAAAGTCGTCTCGGGACTTGATACCCTAGATTCGACAAAAGTCGTCTAGGGTATCATGTAGAATGATAAAACCCCCTTGAAGAGTTATGTTGTATTGATAGAATATTTATAGTGATACACAAACCCTAATACTAATTTATCATCTAACACTTCAAACAGTAGCATTCCTTGTATGTATTGATATTTAGTTTAAAAGAACCTAAAACACTATGTTGTAAGAGTTTAGGCAGATTAAAGGCAAAGTGTCATGTCTCAACTAGAGAGTTCTTTGGTTGGTTAGTTTTATGGGTATATAGGTTTTCTTTTCAAGTTTAGGTTGTTGTTACTATGGAAGCTTGATGTGATGTTGATTGGAGATTGTCATTGGTTATATTTGCAGCTTGAATCTTATGTCTTTTTTGGCTATCTTTACAGAAGTGTTCATTATATCATATGATGATACATCAACTGATAATGATACATCTGATGATGAAGAAATTTTCATAATGGGTGATATTAGTTTGATGATGGTGATGATATAGATACAGAAAGTGATGATGATATTAATAGATCAAGTGATGAGTACAAGACCTTTCATGGTCTTGATATTGAGTGGAAGTGGCCTCATAAGTTGACTGAAGGGATTGGACCACAAACTGCTTCCACTTCAAGAGTAAGCAGGGTCAAAGGAAAAGAAAAGTTGAAAGTTCCAACTAAAAGGAAAAGGACAATTCAAAAAGTTGAAGAAGTTAAACATGAGTTGAATAAGTTGAAGAGCAGGAGTTGTGTACGTGGTCTTAGAGCTTTACCTACAAGAGTTGAAGAGGTTTTTGTTAAGATACGTAGAAGTGAGGTGAGAGTGATAAATTGCATACTTGGTTTGAGAGCTCCTAATGCACCTGGTCTTAGAGCTTTATCGGCAAGAGTTGAAGAAGTTGTTGTTAAGAAACCTAGAAGTTAGGTGAAGGTGACAAATTGCATACTTGGTTTGAGAGCTCCTAATGCATCGAATGTTGGATGTTCGAGCGGGAAAATGAGGAAGTGTTAACTTGTTAGTTGATGTGCATTTTTTGGGTAATGTATTAATAGAGCTTTTTAATTAAATTAATTGACGCCTTATCCGTACGAATTGAAGCACGTAAATGCTGGTATCACTATTATAATGAAGTGCGAAGGTTGCAAACTTCTAAGTTCGTTTGAAGTAGTGTGCTTATCCTAAGTATGGGGGAAAGCAAGTATCCCCCAAATCTAAAGGGAAAAAAAGAGAAGAAAGTTGGTATATGTACAGACAAAGTGTATTATGATTTTATTATAAACCTTTTTTGACAAATTTAAAACCAATAATATAATTAAATAAATTACCTCTTTTGATGTTTATGTCTAGTGCTTACGCCATGTCGGTGCAGTTTAGTTTCTTGTATAAGCCTATAGTAATTTGAACATTTCATGACTGAGCGTTTGAGTGACTTACGTATACCATCCATTTCGCTAAAATTGAGCGAGTGTGAATCAAACTTATCTCTAAAATTTGTGAGTTGCTTTGTCGCGTTATCTTCGCTTGTGATCATTAACTTGTTTATTCTTTCACCATAAACAAAGTACTTTTGCTTTGATTGCTTGAGGGCAAGCAATAGCTAAGTATGGGGGATTTGATAACGCTTAAAATATACATAAAATATCCCTTGCAAATGTGTAAATTATCTATAAAAATATATTAAATCATGTATGTTTAGTTACTTATTAGAGTAAAAGTTGTTGTTAGGAACACGAAAAATGTTGGTCACTACCATTATATCTTTAGATAGCTCATAAAGTAATATTTGGAAATTAGATAGGCTAGCTTAGGAAAAGCCCATGGAAAGCCTATGGACTTAGCCCATTGGTCGGCCATATCAAGTGTATAAATACCTTATCCACACATGGAGATGGTGTTGGTTGTTTGTTTTTCTCATAATCTAAGTGTGCATTTTCTCTCTCTAGAAGCATCCTCCCAACCTCTTTCTCTCTCTAGATTTCTTCATAGTTCCTTGTGTGTTATATATTACTTAAGTATTCTACAATTGGTATCAAGAGCCATGAGGTGATAATGTTTGTTCTTGTGTTCGTTGTTTACTCGTTTGTACTCGTCCTTGTGGTTCAAATCTAGCAAAAAGTTTTCACTTTTTGTGGGTTTAAAAACCATAAAGTTTACTACTTTCTTATTTATTTGTCTTAGTATTATCTAGTTGTACAAGCAAAACCTTGGAAAATTCATAGAAATCTTCATTTTGTTAAGTTTTTGGTTAGAAAAGTACTTTTGTGTCCAAAATCTTGATTTGAAAATTTTTGTGTTAAAAAGTTTAAAGTTTGTATTTTTAAGGTTCCACTGGGCTTAGATAAGTAAGTTGTACAAGAAATTTTGAGTAAAAACGTCAAAAAGTGAGTCTTTTAGTGTTTTGGAAAAGTTGAAGTTCGTTTTTGCAGGAGGCGAATTAGTTTTGTTCTTGAAGGCGAATTAGTTCTTATCTTTGAAGGCGAATTAGTTCATTTGTTGAAGGCGAATTAATATTCACTGTTGAAGGCGAATTAGTGTTTTTTTCTTTGAAAGGCGAATTAGTATTTTCTTTAGGAGGCGGATTAAGTTCTCTGTACAAGGCGAATTAATTTCGTTTCCAAGGCGAATTAATCTTTGTTTCCTAAGGCGAATTAATTTTTTTCTTTCTTTCCAAGGCGAATTATTCCAAGGCGAATTATATTTTTCTCCAAGGCGAATTACACTTTTCTCCAAAGGTGAATTACATTTTTCTCCAAGGTGAATTACACTTTTCTCCAAGGCGAATTAAGGTTCATCTTCGAGGCGAATAAAGATCTCTTTGCAAGGCGAATTAAAGAGTTCTCTAAGGCAAATTGTTGGGATTAAAAGACTTCTTGATGATCTTAGAGTTACTGCTGTTAAGGTATTAGTTACTGCTGCTAAGCATAAATTAGTACTGTTAGTAATCTTAATAAAAAATATGCTAAGTAGTTAGTACTGCTAGTTTCTACTGCTAGTGTAAGTTACTACTGCTAGTGTATATTACTACTGGTAGTGTAACTTAGTCCTGCTAGTATATGTTAGTACTGCTAGAGTAAAGTTAGTACTGCTGGTGAAGATTGAAGAAAATATTCTAAGTAGTTACTACTGCTTGTACACAGTTAATGTTGCTGGTGTATAAGTTACTACTGCTAGTGTTTCGAGTTAATGTTGCTGGTACAAAGTTACAACTGCTGAAAGGATAAATACTGCTCAGAGAAGATAAAGATTGCTTAAAGATCAAGATTACTTAGTTGATTAGGATTGTTATTTATAGAATAGATCTTTAAGAATATTCTAAGTTTTTGTAATATATTGTAAATCGACTAGGACTCCTTGGTGTATAAAAGGAGGACCTAGGGTATAGAGTTCTATGTATCAAAAACGAGTCATTCATAGAGTTGTTCATAGCTTCAAGGTTTTGTAACCCTAATACTAGTTAGAGTATTCGTATTAATATATTGAAGCTTTTGTTTGTTAATCTGTGTGTTCATTAGAATTACTATTTCATTGAAGAATTGTTCTTATATTAGAGATTAGATTCCGCGTAATCTTTAGTATTATCAAACAAAGTTTCTATCATAAGTTGTGTAGGATTTATATTGCATAACTAAACCTTACACAAGCTAAGGAATTCAAGATCCATTGAAGTGGGATCAACAAACTTGTTACTCCTTAGCTTTAGCGATGGAGATGTGTATCCTTGTCAAGCATATGATAGAATACTCGTCATGAATGAGCAATTGAGCGAATTAGTTACATGTTACCACATAGATTAGTTGAGTGATTTGAGTGTTTTCATCTTTCTATTTCGTGAGGTGTTTGGTTGTGTACTTGTAATAGATCAAATAAATGCTTTAACGAAAAATATCCTTAAGGATACATTTTTATAAAATTCTAAAGGCTACTTGAGGACAAGTAGGATTCAAGTGGGGGGATATTTAATGACATAATAAAACGTCTATTTTATAGCATCATTTATCACATGTTATTAACTTATTTTGTATTATTATTGCAAAGAATTGTTACTTAATCATTCATATTTGAGAATTGCAGTAATTACGGAGTACTTAGTGAATATTAGCAAAAGGCGGGCATTCTGGAGCTTAAACGAAGATATTTTGAAGATTACTGTTCTGACAACCAATATGCCGTATCCATCAAGGAAGATACGGCGTATCCGTGCCTGCACTCACCAAAGACCATGAAGGAAACATGATCAATACGCCGTATCTAGAGAAGACCAATACGCCGTATTGAAGATATAGAAGGTAAATATTCTAGAAGATATCAAACGTGGTACCTACTCCAAGAAACACCCAATACGCCGCATCTAAGACCTTGGATACACCGTATCGACATCGACTCCAGACCCTATAAATACAAAACTCAAAAACGAGTTTTAAGTGTGCTAAATCATATTCTCGATACCTAAACCATAAAAGTTAATTTTCCGAGGAGAAAAAGAGCAGAGAAGGTCTTGCAACGCATTTCAATCCATAGAAGACAATGTGTAATTTCTTATACTTTTGTAATCGTTTAGTTTTTAGTATCATTCGTTTACTCGGTTAGTTTACCTTGGCTAAGCAATTACTCATGTATTAATTATGATGTTTGAAGGCTAATACCTTTGGGTATTAGCCATTATTATGAAGATCTGAATGTTTGGTTTTGTTTATATCTCGATTTCTTAATTTATCGATGTATGCTTGTTTATATTTATCAATATACTTGTTTACGTGCTTTTGTATGCGACCTATCATTCAACTGGATCTAGTGATACGGACCAAGTAATCTAGATGCTAAGATAGCTCTCCATATAGTGATTTATACATCTAGAATCATAGGATCACAAATATTGTCCTTCTAAAATCATGCTAAGGATACGCTTCTGGCTTAACTAGTTAACGGAAATTACCTTTGGTTTATTGAACATGTTGACTAGTAGGTGAATCTAGATAATTCAACAAATAATGTTCTGATTCCATTGGATAGTTGGACAAGTGGACTACTAGTGTATAAATTACCATTAAGCAATAAGTGGGTAAAGTCTCTATGAGCTAGGATTTAACAAGATCACCATTGCTTTAATAAAAAAGATAGATTATAATCAGCAAATAAGGATGCTTTATGCGGATGCTTTTATTGTGACAGAATTAATGTGTCTAGGTCTTAGGATGAAGTCCCGCCTAAGTCTAAGAATGATATGCCTCTTTGAGATAAGTAATCATTGCACTGAATAAACAAACCAACTTCTAATCGGATTAATGATGGCTAATACAGTTTTCTATCATAAGGCTCGACCGCTCTTTTATCTTCTGTTAATTTTCTTGCGTGGGTTAAAGTGTCTTGAATTGGTTGTAGTCACCAACCAAACCCATGCCGGTCTCTCAGGCTGAAACCCCCCTTTTACCTGTTAGAATTAGGATTAGAACTAACATAGGATTAGAATAGGTTTGACTTAGATTAGAATTAACTTAGATTAGATAACCAAAATATAAATAAATTAAGAGATTTAACCTCGCTTCAAGTGTTTGACACCCTACTTACCACGAATCTACCACCGACCGGGTACACTGCCTGTTAAAGTGTTGTTTTTGGTTAAGTCGGCAAAATATAAATTTAAAACTTGAATCATAAAAATATACACCACACAACGACACATCAAGTTTTTTGGCACCACTATCGGGGAGTGAAAATTAATCTTGATTTTTATTTTCATTTTGGTTTTTGAATGAATCTACCTTAGGAGTAGTGCTAAATTAGAATAGTGTATATTATTTGTTTACTATGTATATTTTTTGTATATTTGTTAGTTTAATTGTTTGCTTGTATATTTAATTGTTTAATTTAATTGTTTTCCTAATACACTGTTCAGGTCGATAACTCGATACGGCGTATCCACTTCCATTGGATATGGCGTATCCAACTTTCTGTCCAATACATCGTATTCACTCAAAAGATTAATACGGTGTATTCACTTCTATTGAATACGGCGTATCGATCATCTGAAACAGAATCAAAATCTTAGTTTTCATATTTGATTTTCGTGCTAAAATTTTTTCTATCCTAAAGAGCCTATCCTACTGATTGTTTATCCCTTGCTACAGGTAGTGCATGACAAGGAGTTCTATGAGCTAACTATTTACACCATACAAAGAACCTGAACGAGAATTTTAATCATCTAGGAGACATTTCAAGACACTAAGTCTTGACGAATTGAGATCGCCTGATTTCAATTTATTTTCTAACCAAGAATACTCGGAGGAAGAAGTTGTGAAAACAATGGCGGAAACTATGGACCAATACATGAGCAAAACTCGATCCGACTATGGATCGGGGGTTGCTAGGCCTAAAATTGAAGACAATGATAACTTTGAACTAAAGGGCCAATTTCTTAAGGGACTACGTACCAACACCTTCAGCGGTTCGGATCATGAAGATGCGAACGAACACATTGAGAAAGTTCTTGAGATCGTCGATCTATTCCACATTCCAAATATTACTATAGACCAAGTGATGCTTAGAGCATTCCCTATGTCCTTAACTGGAGCCGCAAGCCGTTGGCTGAGAAATGAACCAACTGGTTCAATTACAACTTGGGATGGTCTTAAAACAAAATTTTTGAACAAATATTGCCCACCTGCTCGAACTGCAAAGAAAATGGAGGAAATCAATAACTTTCAGCAAGAACCTGATGAAAACCTTTACCAAGCATGGGAGCGATTTAAAGAACTCTTGATGAAATGTCCTCAACACTATTTAACGGAGATGCAGGAGGTAATCTTGTTCTATAATGGATTGGGAATTCCTACTCGACAGATTCTTGATTCAAGACGTGCAATACCATCTAAGACTGCTGCTAATGCAAAGGTAGCCATCCAAGAAATGGTTGAATACTCTCAAAAATGGCACAATGGACATCTAGGTCAAGAAGTACTGAAACTTCTAACGGATTGGCAGCTATACAAGCACAACTCAACAATCTTGGGAGAGAGATCAAGAAAGTGAATGAAAAAGTCTATGCTGCTCAAGTTGGATGCGAACAATGCAAAGGACCCCGTTACACCAAAGATTTCCCACTCAAAGAAGAATGGAAAACCCTCGAAGAAGCTTACTACACGCAATTGGTGGACCTGTTCAAGGAGGGGGATATAGAGCAGCAGCTCCGGGATTCTATCAAAGGAACAATGCGAATCCTTCATACCAAGAACGAAGGCAATCTATAGAAGATACCCTGAGCAAGTTTATGAGTGAATCAGCAAAGAGACATGAAGAAAACTCCAATTTAATCAAAGAAATCCGAGCTTCAATGGATGCTGCCATTCAAAACCAAGGAGCATCGATTAAAACTTTAGAGATTCAAATCGAGCAAATGAGCAAGGTACTACAGGAAAGAGGATTTGAAAGTCTACCTAGCTCTACTGAAGCGAACCCGAGAGATCAAGTCAAGTCGATCTCGACTACTATTGAAGCTGATTCATACCCGATACGCCGTATTGGATCCTCCCAATACGCCGTATCCACTGGACAGAACTGTACACTAATGTACGAGATAAGACAAACGACGATTTCATTTCCAAATCGTTTGAATGGTTACTGCTGTGAAGAAAAGCAGGGATCATATGGACCACAATTCTCGGAAGCTTACTCTAAAGCTTCCATACCCAGAAAGGAGAAAGACCCAGGGAATTTTACTTTACCTTGCTTTATTAATAATATTTGCTTTGATAATGCCCTTGTTGACTTAGGAGCTAGCGTTAGTGTTATGCCTCTCTCTCGACCTACCTTAACTTAGGATTAGGCGAATTAGCTCACACTAAGTTAAAAGTTGAATTGGCAGACAAGACAGTAAAATATCCAAAAGGAATAGCTGAAAACGTGCTAGTAGGTATTGGTAAATTTGTTTCCCAGTAGACTTTATAATTTTAGATATGCCCGAGGATATCAAAGTGCCCTTGATCCTCGGAAGACCATTTTTGTCTATCGCCCGTGCTAAGATTGATGTTTACAAACGAAAGATTACTTTGAGGGTTGGGGAAGAAAGAATTATTTTCAAAAGTGTTAAACCTGCTAGTAGTTTAATTAAGAGGGTCTACATGCTAAGTTTAAGAGAAAGAATGGAGCTTGATTTAGAAGCTAGGCTTATGGGAGAGACTTTGGTGATTAATAGATCATTAGACCCTTCGAATGGAGATTACATCGAATTAAATGATCTAAATGAACCATTTGAGCTTAGGAGAAATCAAGGTGATGATTTGATGCCCACCATTGAGGAAGGTGTCGATATCCCAAAATCACTTCACTTCCATAACTTGTATGAATTAATGATAAGAAAAATAAGACGAGATAAAATAAAGAAAAGTGGAGAGAAGTTAGAGAGAGAAAAATAAGAAGTGGTTGATTTACTTGCAAAGTTACAAATGAGACCAACACCATGGAGAGGGGTATTTATAGTTAAAACCAAGAGGCTTTCATGCCTTGGTATTTCTACGGGCCGGGCTTGGGATTACTTGGGCTTTCGCCCGATACACGTAACCGATTAGATTACATAAAGAGCCCGTTTATCCGTCTAGCTTATTACAACGTATAATTAATTAATGACTGAGACCTAATATAATTAATGAACAAACTTCCTTGTTTGACTCAATATTTTGAGTCTAACAATCTCCCCCGAAGTGAGTTCATTATGACACTCCTTCGTGAGATCAATGAGATTGCTTTTGTCGTTAAGCTCTTGTGATCTTTGTCTCTGTCTACGTTGTAGGCTTGTTCCTTCATGCTTTGCGATCTTTGATCTTGAGCCTTTGACATTGTCTTTAGACTTCGTCTTAATGTACGAGATCTTTAAATCTTTATCCTTCCGTCTTGATCGTCTTTGCCGCCTTGCGATCTTGTGTCTTGACCAACATGCTCATACTTTGCATCATCTTGAAAGCTTGCTAACAATCTCCCTTGATAGACTTGATATCTTGAAGGAAGATCTTGTATATCAGAGTTTGTGCGGAAGTCTTTGTCTTTAATTCTTGAGCTTTCATGATTCTTGAATCTTGATGCTTATAGTATGTCTTTGTAGTTTGAGCATGAGCATGTGGTAGTGAATCCGACTCCAGCTGGAATGAGGCATCACCATCTCCATCTTTATATGAATCCTGAAATAAAACAGTTAGCAATAAAGCGGGTGGACGAATATGGTTTTGTCATTCCTCTGAATTTGGTTAGATTAACCCCCGGTTCCATAGGACCGTTTTACAGTATAAATATTATACCTGTGATCAGGTAGATTCAAAGAATCTCCTTGACAGGTTTCCAGCTCAAAGTGTTAGATCCTCTAACGCAGATGCATTAGATTCACCGTACTTGCTAGTTCTCAATACAGGAATGTCTCAAAGCAGACAACACGATATGAGTGAATCAGATAGTTACTATCTTTCTGATTAAGTTGTTAATTCATTTACTAGAACAAGTTTGATTCACATTGAATCGCGCCATCGTGTCTTTCCAGTTGACACAAGTTCGATTCATATAGAATCTCGCAAGTCACCTACTAAGAGCTTGTTTGATGCTGGCTCAAGCAGGATTTCCATCTTCATTGTGAATACATAAGTATCACTCGGATGTTCTGGCACAATCACAAGGATAATGCGTAGGACTCTTGTTAACAGCTTGTGAGCTTATTGGTGTTCAACAAGTGTTAGTAATGGAATGTGTCCTAATGAGATTTATTTTATTGATCTCTTGGCTCTAGACTCAATTAGTGCAATTTTGTTTTAGTAGTCAGAGGCTGGAGCAGACTGCCACCTATTCAATATTAACTAACTCGGAGTGAGAAAGTAAATAAAAGTCCTGTGTATCTCCGTGACAGATGAGACAAGTTTCTGTTGAGAGAAACTCGAATAGCTAGGAAGGGTTGTGCATTGCATCACTAGGTCCATGATGTCGTCTTTAGTATCAGAATTCATCTTTGTGAAATCTGATAGATTATGTATTGACCCGGTTTCTGCCTAAGGTGTAGGGAGGGCTTCTTTCTTTAGACCCTTTATCCATACATTTCTTTTTAATTTTTCAACCCCTTCAATGCTTACTAAGACGTCATTACTAACACCTTGTCGTAATTGTTCTAGTGTTAGCTCAATCTTAGTCGGCATTATTCCCTTATACTCATTCATCTCCAATCATACCTAAGGAATGCTATTGTAACAATTCTCATTTTCAGGTTATTTACAACTTTAATAAATTCCATTATATATTTTTAGAGTTTTACGCGTTCGCTTTTAATTATTAACTTATAGTTAAATCGCGTAAACTAAAAATCAACGTTCAATGTAAACGGACATCAAACAAATTAAAGTTTACATCAAGCAAGTGTTATATGATTATTAGGAGTATAATTTATAACTTTTCATAATTTATTTTTGTTGGTTACGTAAAACGCTTACGTTTCGCAATAAATTACATTCGGTCATACCCGGAAGCACCTTTACCCATCTACACTCAAACAAATACCCACATTTATACCCAATACTCAAAGTTTATTTGTTTTGCTTACTTATATCTTCCTAGAACCGGACCTAAGCTCTTACATAAGAAATAAATACAAAACATCCATTAAATCCTTTTCTACACATGTGAATTCTTACACATTTGTACCTTGGACCCAAATTCCTAAAGATTGGCTTGTCACTTGTACCCTCCTCCTAGGGAGGAGGAGAGCTCTTACACATGGTCCTTTAAACCATTTACACTTCCATGGTTTCACTTAGGTAGTTTATGG
>BQNB010198346.1:0-11141 GCA_026074375.1 Tanacetum coccineum | reverse complement strand
TACCGCTTACCACCCTCAAACGAGTAGTCAAGTCGAGGTGTCGAATCGTGGGTTAAAACGTATTTTAGAAAGGACGATTGGAGAAAACTGTGCCTCATGGTCCGATAGGCTTGATGATGCTCTATGAGCATTTCGTACCGCTTATAAGACACCAATTGGTTGCACCCCTTACAAGCTCGTGTATGGAAAGCCATGTCATCTACCTATTGAATTAGAGCATAAAGCGTACTGGGCATTAAAACATGCTAATTTCGATCTTAAAACCACGGGAGATCACCGTAAGCTGCAACTTAATGAACTTAATGAGCTTCGTGATCAAGAATACGAGAATTCTTTGATTTATAAGGAGAGGACGAAGAAGCTTCACGACTCAAAGATCAAAAACTGCATTTTCAATGTTGGTGATCGAGTCTTGCTTTTCAACTCTCGTGTAAAGATATTCTTAGGAAAGCTTAAAACTCGTTGGTCAGGACCTTTCACCATCACCAAAGTTTTTCCATAAACGGAACTATTGAGTTATCTCAACCTAATGGTCCAAACTTTAAGGTGAATGGTCATCGTGTGAAGCATTACTTCGGAGGGGACTTGCCACCAAAGGAAGTCCAGGATCTCCACACTCTCCCTAAGGACGAATGAATTCGGGGATCGAGTCAAGCTATGTGACTCGGTTACCAAAAACAAAGCGCTTCGTAGGAGGCACCCCATCTTAATCCATCTTTTTTAATTTTCTTTCTTATTTTTATTTGTGATGTGAGGAGGCTTGTACTCTTCCGATTCTTGTGTTGTTTGTACTTGTGATTGTTTGCAGGATTAGCCCCAAAATTTTTCTAAGAACTCGTCTGTGTTCGGTTGTATTGTCCCGGTCCACTCGAGCTTACCAGCCCTTTGCTTGCCAATAGTGGGAAATCGATATCCTAAAGATTATTATGTCTAACATTATCTTTTAGCACATTGATAAACGGCTAAGATTTTTGTGATACATTCTTCATGTTGGATTATGCATTATCCTTTTTTTGAGTTCTATATGGGGTTTTTAAGTCCTTAGCTAGGAAACATTGAGGACAATGGTTTTAATTTAGTATGGGGTATAATCTTCGAAATATATCTTACCTACTTTTTTGTCCGTTGTTCTCACGTACCCCGTTTTCCCACCAAAATTATTCAAAATATGAAAAAAAATTTAAAATTTTTCAAAATAAAATAAGTGTTTTTGTCACAATTTTGACTTTCCTGCTGGGTAGAATAAGAGTAAATTTTGACCCGATCGAGCGTGTTGAGCTCTAGCTTGTTCCTTAACTTTTAGGCTAAGCGTTCGCGGAAATTCGCGAAGAACAAAAAATGATAGAGTTAAGTATGAGTGGGATGCTAAACAAGGATTAGTTGGAAATCTTAAGAGCTCATGTATGTAATTTGTGGCTTTTTCTCCCATAAGCTCTTAACCGGATTAATAATACGTGCTATTTTTGGAGATTAAACTTAAATCAACAATTTTTATGTAATATATAGCAAAAATTTTAGTCTTAGTTCAAACTTATACTTGAATTTTTCAAAAAGAAGTCTTCTCTATATAAAATAATTAAAAAAACAAAAAAATGATGAATAAAATAATGAAAAATAAATAAAAAATATAATAATAATAAAAGCTGTGGGCTGATAAAAGTTTACTATCTCTTGCCGGCTCACAACCGATGTGGTAGTCTTCTAAAGAAATCCCATAGTAAGAATAAAAATCCGAGACTAATAAAAGTTTGCTGCATCTTGCCGGCTCACAACCGATGTTGCAGCCTTCTAAAAGGTCGAGGGTTACAATTGCATAAATGTTATGTTTATTATTAAGTGTGAATTAATAAATAGATCTCTTTTTGTTAAATTCAAATATGCTTTTGAACTTTGACTATTCTATTTTATAAGCTATGTATATTCGGGAAACTTGAGAGTTTTTGAAACCTAAGGTCCGTGAGTCCCGATACTAGTCTCTGTGGGATGTCAAAAGTCGGGGATGATGAATTTATCCTTTTAGGGGCATTTTCGGATCGAAATGCATATGATCCCTAACAGTTATAGAAATAACGAAAGTCAAAATATTCTTAGTTTACGAATTAAAAAAAAATATTAAAAATGGGAAAATGGGGTGTTTTATAACTTGTGATTTCTAAACTCTCTCCACAAAAGTCTTTTGCAACTTTTTCAAGTATTTATTTGGGAGTTTTAGAGGGTCGATTTCGGTTTTAAAGCAAATAATAAAAAATTGCGTGAGGCCACACAATCGCTTAGTTTTTGGGAATTATTGATATGTTTTAAAACACATATCCCGTAAATTATCAAAAATGACCCATAAAAAGATAAAATTATGCATAAGATGCTTGTATATTGCTTGTTTTGTCTTTGTGATTGTGTAGGTACGGATATTGAAAAAATCGCAAGAAAACGGTCAAAATCGGACAAACACGGACATGGGAAAGGAAAGAGAGTACAAAAGCCGGGGATTTGATAGCAAGAAAGGACAAAAGTCAGCTCAAAGTCAACTCATAGTCAACATTGGTCAACTACCAGGAGACAAAACCTTTCAAAATTCCCAAAATGCCCTTAATGTTAAATCAAAATTCATAAAAAGCCCCTAAAACCCTAACACCGTTATCTTTTATTAATAAAAGATAACGGTCGTTAACTTCTTTTATTAACCCAAAAACCTAACCTGTTAACCTTACCCGTGGCCCAAAACCCTTTGTATAAGCCCAAAGTCAAACCATTTTTACCCGACAAATGACTTATATGATTTTATAAGACTTAAATCATATTAAGTAAAGCTTTTAACAAAGGAAATACAAAGAATCAAGAATTGACTTAAAAACTCTAAATTTGCATTAAGATGAAAATTAAAGTTACAAGACTTGGAAAAATAAAATTGCATAAAAATAAGCTAAAATTTAACTAAGAACTAGATTAGAAAATCGATTAAAAATTCTGACCCTTTTCTTAGGTTACAATGGCCCTATTTATACTAAAACGAATTAAGGTCTTGGTTTCTTGGTCTTTCTTCTCTTCTTTCTTCTGTGTTTCTTTGTAGAGACAAAACCCCAAGTGTGCTTGTTGTGTGAGGTGATTCTCAAACAAATCCCAGCCTTTAATTTCTTTTGTGCTTCTTTTGAGTCATCTAAGCCATCAAAATCACTTGGAAATGGTGAGGGATTGCCAACATGGCAATTATAAAGCTGGGGGAGATAGTGGAGGAGGGGGAAATGTTTTATCCAGGGGGTTGTAGAGGTTGCAGGGTAAAAGGGTGGGAAGACACCCGTGAGTTGTATCTGGGTTTAGTTGGGCGGGAAAAAATGGCTTTGGATAAGTTGGCAGCTTTGGCCCCTCAAGTTATACTTCCCCCAATTTCTAATTTTAGTCCTTGTCTTGTTATTCTTGTGATACAACTTGAGGTTTGGCAATTTTAGTCCCTCAAGTTGTATTTTCTTCACTTGGTTGACTTTTGACTTTTTCTGGGTTGACTTTCTGACTTTGACTGACTTTGGCTTCGATTTGACTTTGTCTTTTCCATCCCGTGCTTGGTTTGGTCGTTTTTGGCTTTCTTTTTGAATATCCGTTCCTGCACAATTCAAATGCAAAACATACAAATACAATGTATTTTTGGTACGTTTTTAGTCATTTAAGTCCGTTTTTAATGGAAAATGGTATGTGTAATTAAGCACATACCACTCATACTAATCATAAGCTACTATAAGCTCATTAAGCTTAATTACCCTTGGAATTGGATGGCTGCTTGGTAATTAAGCTTTGGTTTAGTCCTGAAGGTCAGGAGTAGGTTTAGACTAGGTTTTGCATTAATAAGCTCTTAACAGCTTATAGCTTATAAGCTATAAGCTAGTGGATTAAGCTCTTTATTGAGTTTATGATCTCTGTTTAGCTGAGGATCTGAGTATCTTTTTCTTATCCTTTTAAGTTTTTATAAGTATTAGTTAAAATTTATAAAAATCCAAAAATATGTGCTTACTTCAGTTCAGCTTATTGTAGTGCTTAATATTGCTTATTTTCTGTTAGTAATTGCTTATTAGTTCTTATATAGCCTAGTTATAGATCTGTTTCTTACTTAATTCAGTTTAGAATAGCTTATTATAGTTTAAAATTTGAAAATCTAAAAATAAAGGGGTGTTTGGCATAGCAGTACTAACTGATAGTTAGTACTGCTTGTGTCACTTTTGGTTCTTTAATCTGAATTTAAACTTCATTGTTAGGATTATAAGTTAGAATTTAAGATTGTTTGTTAGTTAAAATTAAGTTTTCTATAAATCTTTAGTTACACTTTGAATCTGTTAAGCTCAAATACCTTCTCATTTACAAATTTAGCTTAAGACTTTCCTAGGTAGTTTATTTGCTCTTGTTGCTCTTAGATTAGTGATTAAAAAGTGTTAGAATGGGTTTCTTTGGCCTGCACTTTGTCTAGTTGATTTGTGTCAAAATTGTGCAAAATGCATCAGCAGTGTTAAGCTACAAGTAGCCTTTTTCAAGTTTGAATTTCATAGGGTATTAATAAGAATTAGATTTTGATTTTTTGTGCACAAGTAGATTTTAGACCACTTTCAATCTGTTTTAGTTTATTTAGACCTTAAAAGTCAATTAGCTTATTTGTTTTTAGCTTTCAATTTAGCACTTTGTTTCTTTAGAAAATTTAAAAACCAAAAAAAAGATAGTAGTATGTCTGCTGAAGCTCTTTTCATTAGGTCTTATTATAGCTTATTTGATTTTCAAACTATGTTTCAATTGTTGATTTAAGTAGTATTTTAGATTATCTTTCAAGTGGTATAAAGCTTTTAAGCATAAGGTTCTATTAGCTAGTTTAAATTTAAGCTCAAGGTTGCCTCAATAGGCTGTTTGGTTTAAGGTTTTCATTAAGAGCTTATTTTGATTTTCAGCTTATGGCTTATCAATTTGTGCTTATCTCTTTTCAAACTAGCTTATTAGGTTAGACTAGGGTTAAAAGTAGCTTTTGTTCATTAGATTCAGCTTATTAAAGCTTTTAGAGTTCTTAAATTTTGATAAAAAGAAAAAAAAATTGTAGTTAAGCATTTTCTGTCTTTTAAGCCAACTTTTCAGCTTATTTAGTGAATTTCAATAATAATTGCTTTTATTAAATTTGTTTCTTTTCAGTTTTTCTACAACTTTGTTTTTTAAAGTTTTTCTAAAAAAAGGGAAGATGGAAATCGGGGGTGAGCAAGGCTCGAACCCCCGACCTCAACATCCTCACCTTTTATAACACCTCACAACACACACTCACTACCAACGTGCCCTGGGGTCTTTTTCATTCTAGTTTTACAAAATCTATTACTTAGATACATTTAAGCCTTTTTTGTACAATAAGCTGTTTTAGCTTATTGCACAGCTTATTCGATAAGCTATGTTCCCGAGCTTATTTTTCCTAGATTCCTCTTAGTTCAAGCTACTTTCTATAATTTTTTCAGAATTTTTATAATTAGTTTAGTATTTTTAAACATTTATTTTTATTAAAAACTTTAAAAATTCATAAAAAATAGAAAAATAATCAAAAAAATATAATTCTTTTTTAGAAAATTTTCTTTTATCATATAGTTTCTAGGAAAATTAGTTTTGTTTCCGTAGGGTTAAAATTGCAAAATTTCAATTTTTAAAGAACGAGATTTTTTTCCGTTTACGTTTTTTGTGTTTTTAAGCTCAATTCAACTCCGTTTTTGTTCTAGTTTTCTTTAAACTTACTTTTTAGTCAATTAGAGTCTATTAAAAGTGAAAAATTCATTCTAGGTTTAATTTTTGAAATTTAGGGATTTTAATCACCATTTAGGGTTCCCGTTTTGCGTTTTTAGTTAAAGTTTAATTTCCCGTTATTAAAGTTAGGTTTAATTGTCCTTTAATTTGCTCATTTTTAGGATTTTAGAGAACAAATCATCTTCGAACCAGTTCAAATCATTGTCCAAATAACAAACGTGGTGTCAATTTTATAAATCTTCGAGGAATACGACCCGGTAATCACTTACCGGTAAATATACGTATTATTATATATAATTGTGAGAATTTTACTTTCTACCTTTGTCCTCAAGGGTAGTTTGGTAATTTTATATACTTATATCATTATACGTGTATAAAACTTTACGCATCACTTAGCAAACTGTTTTAGGATTAAATGATATTATCAGCCCATCACTTGAGCTTATTGTTGATTCTAATTCTCCTTCCAAACCCTTCTCTACAGCTGACATCAGCTTCTAGAAGTCTTGCGTATTTAAGCATTTCTGTAAGAGGTGTGCAAGGAAGAATGCCTTGATCACGGGGAAAGAGTTTTTTAATTGCTTCAATGATAACTTTTCTTGATTGTAAAGTAACACCTTCATAAGAAGATGTGTCTTCATCAATTTGTTTTGGCTCAAAGAACACCCGTCTTTTGGCATACTGATATAGATTTGAGCAATTAATTTAAGGAAAAAAAAATATAAGCTAAATTAAAAAAGAAAAAAAAAAAAATAAAAAAAAAAAAAAAACAATAACAGCGGTGTAACAAATTGAAAATAGTTATATATCCCAGGTTACAATGAACCATCCCTTGAATTATAGGCTCATAAAACTAAAGATAAAGTGTGGTCAAACTTAAATCCTTTAACTTCCAACTTAGAGCAAGGTAATGCGTCATAGCATTTAACTCGAGAACATTGCCATTGATTGGTTCACCAAGTAGAAGCAGATTATCAAGAGCTTTAGTGATTATTGAATCTATACAACCATCAACTAAACCAAGAGCTTCTTATTTCAAAAAGCAAAGAGTCGATGCTCTGCAAAGGGGACAGAAACAATAATTCTTCCACACAAATCATTAAAATTAAAAGATAAGTAATAAAATTTTGTCACCATTTTCTGATTATGATGGTAATAGGTTAGAAGGTAAGTTGATGGAGGATCAACTTGTAAATCATTTCAAGAAGTTTCTTGGAGCTGGCCATGTGACAAATAACTTCATAAATTTTGAAGGAGTGTTTGACACAAAGCTGAATAATGAAGAAGCTATGGAAATGATTAAGGAGATTACTCATGAGATCAAAAATGCTATATTTGACATTGGACATAATAAAGCTCCAGGCCCTAATGGTTATACTTCTACTTTCTTTAAAAAAGCCTGGAAGATTGTAGGTAATGATGTTTGTATCGCTATTAAGGAATTTTTCACCACTGAAAAGCTTCTTGCTGAGATGAATGCTACCATCATATCCCTTATTCCCAAAATAAGCACTCCTAATAAGGATTGAGACTATAGACCAATTGCATGTTTCAATGTGATTTACAAGTGCATAAGCAAAATCTTAACTGAAAGAATGCCTTCATAAGCTGGTTAACTTGAATCAAAGTGCTTTCATTCAAGGGAGAGAATTCCCAAGATAAATATCCACCATTACTCAAGATTTTTGTGACGGGTATGATAGGAAAAGTGGGCCTAGCAATGTTGTAATACAAAGATTGGCATTGCAAAAGATTTCCATGAGAAAATGGTAAAATAGATCATGGTATGTGTTTCTACTGCTAAATTCTCCATTTGTTTAAATGGTAAGAAAAATGGATACTTTCCAAGTGGTACCCTTGTTTGTTTACCTTGGTAATGAAAGTTTTCACTTTGCCTATGGCAAAAAAATATACAACATAATCCTAAGTTCAAATTTCACATTGGATGTAAAGAACTCTGTTGGGCCGATTCAGAGACCAATGATCCTTGCCTGGATTTAAACAGAAATTAGGCTAAGTGTTAGAGAACCTCTGAGTGGTGGACTCAGAGGTAAACCTCTGAGTGGTGGACTCAGAGGTAAAGAAGACCAGCTGAGTGCAAAGCATCAGCTGGCAGTAAAAGGACTCTCTGAATACAAAACCTCAGAGAGCAACGTCAGACGTATTCAAGTCAAAGACATCATCAAGGAAGTCGAAGATCACTTGAAGACATACTCATCAGCTGGAGGATATAGCCTTATAAAAATGTTCTCTGATGAAGGCGGAAAACTTAACAAGTGTTTATAGCGGGATAAACATTGGTTTAAGTTAAAGCCTGTACCAAATATGAAGTTGGGAAAAGTAGTGAATAGTTGGGCATAAAACTATTCTACTTAAATATGGGCGGGTAGTTTTTCAAGAAATTGACTGCATTAAATACCGTCGTGCATACTCCATAGTTTTCTTGACCACGTTGCAACTACCCCCATGTAGAGGACCGCAACCTCGTATTAGCATAAATAGAGAATGTTGTAAGGAGTAAATGCTATCGCTTTAATTATAGTTGTTATTATAGGCATTTACTCCTTTGTCGAACTTACACAGTAGACCTCTGATCCTATCAGCTGGCTATATAAGTTCGCTTGTCAACTTAATACTCTATTGAGTTTACTTGTTCAGAGGGTAAGCACACATTGTCATTCAACTTGTGCGATCCATAACACATTGTAATACTTTGATTCTTAATCAATAAAGCATTACATGATTGAAAAGTTATTGCTTGTGTTATTTACATTAGATAAGTGTTATACTTCTTATAGACCTGTTAATTGGGACTTTCAATTGGTATCAGAGCAGTGTTGATTTATAAAACCTTTTAGAAATTGTTCTTTGTTTTAAACAAATCAAGATCCAATCATGTCTGTAGCTATACCACGTATCCCACCACCTTTTGGTGCAAGTTCTGGCACTCCGAGTAGCCCTAATGCTAATAGGGTTGACACGATGCCTACAACTTCTGACCCTATCAACACCACAACTATGAGAAATGTAGCTCAAAGTGGTATTGATGAGAACCTACCTCAATTGCTTGATTCAAGAGGAGGGTCCCATGTCACAAATGTCCCTGCTTTTGACAAAGAGGATTTCACAAGTTAGAAAGTTAGGTTCCTAGTATTCCTTGATGGACTTAAACCTTACCTTCTGAAAACTCTAGAAGATGGACCATTTGTACCTATGTCAAGTTTGTCCACTATTGAAAATCCCTTACCAAAACGTCAAAACCAATGGTCAAATGCCGAGAGTCGTCTTGCTAATCAAGATAAGAGATTAAAAAGTATCATTATATCTTGTTAACCAAATGATGTCATGAAATCTGTCATTAAGTGTAAAACTGCTAAAGAAATGTGGAATGATCTCATCCTAGCTCATGAAGGACCATCTGATACAACAGATACCAAGATTACAGTCTTAAGACTTAAGTTCAATGCTTTCAAATCACTTGAGGGTGAAAAAGTAATAGGAACATTCGCAAGGCTGAAATGTTTGTTAAATGATCTTGAAAATAATGGGGTTACCATTCCACAAGCAGAAGTCAATGCCACGTTTGTTAATAGCCTGCCAAGAAAATGGCTGAGCATGAATCAAACTCAGAGGGCAAATAACTCCATTAAAAATGACAGTCTGGCTACACTATATGGCAAGTACAATTATGAGGAAGGTCTGATTGATCAAATCTATGAGTTAGAGACACAAAGATTTTCAATTCAGACCTCAAGCTCAAAAGCCTTGATTTCTAACACATAATTTCAAGACAGTGACTCAGATGTTGAAGAGGATCAGAGGACCAACAATGAATTTATAGCTGACTTGAACGCTGAGTATCATGAAAGAGATCTGTTGGCGAATCAAAAAAGATTCTATAAAAGATCTGGGAGGGTTGGATCTGCTAGGAAACCCATAGATAAAACTAAAGAAACTTGTTTTGCTTATGGGAAAACTGGGCATTTTCAAAAGGACTGCCCTTCAAACAAAACATCAACTCCATCCTATCCATCCTCAAACAACTCATTTAACAAATTCAAATCATACACACCACCTATCAACCAAACATCTTCCCATAACACTGGTAACTATCAAAAGGACTACAAGGGAAAATACAAGGGACTTAAAGCTTAAATGGTTGTCCTAACCCAAAGGATTGATGATTTGACAAAGGGAAAAAGTGAAAAAGGGAAGATTGATAAGGGAAAGAGTAAAAAGGGGTTGATAGCTGAGTCGTTTAACTGGGATGAAGAATATGTTTTCTCAGAGGATGAAGGAACCACCAGGATTAGAGCTTTTATGGCAATTGCTGAAGATGAGCCATCTGTGGGGAAGGCTGATGCAAGATCTGGTCAATGGGTTAACATCACTATAAAAAAGGTACACAGACTTTTGTCTATGACTGATAGTGATGATAGAAAACATGTCTTAGATTACACTCATATTGACCTTATTTATGTAGAGGATTAGAGAAAAACATGGTTAACAAATATCATCTTCTTAAGCAAGAATTGTCCTTACATAAGTCTGAACTAAGTAATCTGCAAAATATTGTGTCCATTAATTGTTCCCTTTAGAATGAAGTCATTAGAGTCAATCTAGAAAATAAATCTATGAAGGATGAGATCTCTGACCTAAAAAGGGTCATTGAAAAATAGACATGTAGCAAAGTCACCCTCGACCAACTGCTCTCTGAGCAAATACCTAGCAATATTGTCAAAGCCCTTGGAGGAAAAGGTAGGAGAAAAGAGAACAACCCTTCTAAGGAAGTTCTGTTCAGTAAGGCTGATGTATCCACATCTGAGTCTGCTCCTATGATCACCTTTGACTCTAAGGATGACAGTGACATTCAGGAACCTCTGCCCCTTCTCCCTAAGCTAACTGGGGCAGATCCATCCGGTGCTTCTAAAAGTCTTATTTCATTGTCTGACCTTACTGCTAACATGGCTGATTTGACACTTAATACTACTTCTAAAGAGATTAAAAAATCTTCTAATAAAGTGTCACAAACCTATGTCATTAAGAAAAGGAACAAATCTAAGCATCCAGCTGTCCAAAACTCATGCCCTGATAAGAATGCTCTCCCATCAATTGAGCAACTCCTTTTAACTCTGATGGAAGAAGTAAAAGGTATCAAGAATCAAATTCTAATCCCTTTAGACACTTCTTCATCAGTATCTCAGGCTTGCAGTTCAAAGACTCCTAAGCAAAAGGTCTGGTATGGACCATGTAAACACTGTAGGACGAGGAATCATCTCTCTAATGATTGCTACTCAAAACCCAAGTGTTCTACTTGTGGCTCAATCTCCCACACTACCAAGGAACACACTGAACAAGTTGTTGTTAGGAAATCTTTAAACAAATTGAAAGGCCAA
>BQNB010198345.1:0-11141 GCA_026074375.1 Tanacetum coccineum | reverse complement strand
ATTGACTCAAGCGGATCCATGGATCAAATTAGTTGCAAACTCTTAACCTACATCAATGGTTAGTTTCGTCCAAATATATATATATATAGGGATGAAATACACATATCAAGAAATGTGTAGATGTCTTAAGCGGCTGCAAACGTAATGGCTTGGACATTTGAAATGATCCCCCTTGGTGTATGCTCCACCTTGATTGGGGTACCAAGAAATCGAGTAATGAAAAAGTGCTACAAAACAAAGTTAGTAGAAAAATGCACATATATATAATGATGATAGATATATATGCAAGACATTTAGTGGGGAACAAATCATGTATGTTTTAGGTATATGTACTCTAAAGTGTGGCACTAAAGATAACAACCTAAATAAAGAAAAATGATGAATGCTTAAGACATGAAAATGTTTAGGAACCAATGATAAGATTCGACTTACACATGCTTAAGGACTAAGACTTGACCAACAAGTCTTATTATGAGAATGACTCCTTCCAAGATGTCAAGAAAGGAAAGTTTACAACTAAGTACATTTATCCTGACAACGAGAAGCTTACACCTTCTCGGACTCACGACATTCAAAGTAGTTAAGCTCAAGAAAATGTTTTTTTTAAATTGTTGAACACAATTTTTCAAGAGTTTATCAAAAAGACTTTTCAAAATATTTCAAAATTGCGTGTTCAACACTGCCTTCCTTAATAAATCCTTTGAATGAATCTATTTTGAGGGGGAGCTTTCTAAACCGGAGTTTTAACGTTTGCGGACACAAAATTTCAAGATTATTTTTTGGTGCGTCTAAAACATGTAGTGTTTGAGCACAATTTTTTAAGAACTTTTCATTGAAAATTTAAAATCTTTCAAAATTAATGTGCTTAACACTCACTATATCCCTTAATATAACTGTGGTGTCGAACAAATAAAAGCGAGGACACACATGTGTATGATTAAGTGGGAGTATAAAGAAATGAGTTTAAACAAAAGGCAATTCTTCAAAGATAAAAATAGTTGTTGAAAAGTGTGAATATATCGACAACTAGCTTTTAAATTTGTTTAAAATATTCAAAAAAGCTCCAATAATAATCATGCAATAACCATTTTCTTTCATGTGCTTTCAAAATTCTCAAATAGCCATTTTATTCCACTGATGTCAAAAAAAGCATATGGCATGCTATTGTTTAGGGGGAGAAAATTAGATTAAAATGTGATCGTCTTTGACTCAAGTGCGTTACTCTTTCCTCCTTGTGCAAAACTCGTTCATTTATGATGCACATGTGTAGGGGGGGTATCTCTTAAACGATGAATCTTTCAAAGTGTAAAAAGTTTTGATTAATCTATCAAACACTTTGTTTGATTTTCAAATGGTTTTTATGGTTTTGATCTTAATACCCAACAATCAACAATTTCACAACGATGATGAAGTTACAAGGTGGTTAGGTTAGGTATTAGTCCTATGATCTAATCAGAGCCGGAGGCATCTACCCAAAGGCATTTCATTAGATAGATTAGAAGTCCTTAGGTACGATGGAGTTGAATGATAATATGGGAAAAATGTTGACTAAGGCATGAGCTAGCACCGGAACAATTACAACATGGTGTTAGTAAAAATGTGTTGGTTAACATTAAAGGGGTTGAAGAATGAAAAAAAAAGTTATGTTTAATTGTGAAAAGAAAGAATCCCTCCATACACTTTAGGTAGAAACTGGGTTAATACATAATCTATCGGATATCACAAAGATGATATTTGGTATTGAAGACAAGACAACGTGGACCCAGTGATACAATGCATAACCCTCCTCATCCACTTAAGGTTATCTCAAAAGAATCTTGTTTCAATTCTCACGGATATTAAACACATCATCTATTGACTTCTCACTTTAAGAAATGTTGATATTCAAAAGGTGGCAGTTAGCTCCAGCCTTCGATCACCAAAACCAAGACGCACTGATTGAGTCTAGAGCCAAAAGAGATCATATTACAAATGTTGTTAGGATACAATTCCAAAATACACTTATTGTTCACAATAAAGAACACAAGTTGTAACAAAGAGTCCTACGCATTATCATCAGATCTTGCCATAACATTCAGAGTGATACTCTATCGTATTTCACAGTGATGAATGGAAATCCTTCTAGTGTCAACATCAAACGGCACTGCAGTAGGTTACTTGTAAGATTCTTTACGAATCAAACTTGTGTTAAATGGAAATCCAATGTGATCCAGTATATGAATTGACGACTTAATCACTAAAATAGTAATTTAGTGATTAACTCTTACAATTCTAATAGTAACAATACTATTAGTGAGGTAGCCTGCTTTGAGGTATTCCGGTAATGAGAACTAGCAAGTACGGTGAATCTAATGCATATGCGTTAGAGGATATAACACTTTGAGCTGGAAACCCTGTCAAGGAGGTTCTTTTAATGAAGCTACCTGATCACATGTACAGTATTTATAATGTGAAACGGTCCTCACGGAACCAGAGTTTAATGTAACCAAACTTTAAAGATAGACAAAGACAATCGTCCATATCTGTTTTTATTGCTAACCCATTAAGTGCAGGTATTGACGTCAGCGTTCACCTCGGCTCCATTATCGTCAAGGGCACATGCTCATACTCAAGGATTAAAGAAATATTCAAGACATCAATCTAGATTTAAAGAAAGCTCAGAACATCAAAAGATACACTTCCGCCGCTCTGATAGTCAAAGATCTCCATCAAAGTCATCAAGATTATAATCAAGTCAAAAGACCATGTTGAGGGAGATTGTTAGCTTTCAAGTGATGTCAAAGTATGAGTATGTTGGTCAAATGCATCAAGACAATCATTAGAAGACATGCATTTAAGGCAAGTAATGATGAAAGATCTCAAAGGCAAAGACAAAAGACAAAGATAAAGAAAAGATCAAAATCAAGATCACAAGCGCATGATTGAAACAATAGGAACTAGCATAATTATTACACCAACAAGACTCAATCTCAAGTCAAGAAGCATCAAAGATCAAAATTCAAGGTCACAAAGAGAGATCTCTATGATCACTCCTTAGGGGGAGAGTGTTAGGAATTAGAAAGTGTTGATCAATAATGAGATCTCAATGATCGTCCCTTAGGGGGAGATTATTAGGAATTCAGTTTTAGTGAAGTAACGACCATGATTGATCTTACGAGTCTTGTAATAGATAGAAATATATCAAGCGTGTAATAGTTAGTGGAATAGTCGTTATTACGTAAGTAAGTGAGATAGTATGTGATACTATCCCAAATCGCCTAATGAGGTAAAGTGTATGAAGAGCCTTGGCCTATAAAAGGACTCTCCCACCTCATAGTTAGGGTGTGAGTGTGTGTTAAGGTAAGGTGTAAAAGAGAACTCTCCTCAAGATCCGGATAAAGAACATATTGTGGATCGTCTTGAGCACTTGCAGAGCGGTTGCAAAAGCTCTATTAAATTCACTTTCATCAAATTTCAGTTCTGGAAGTGAAGCAAAAAATGATATCTTTCAATCCAAATCAAATTCTCCTCATGCTTCTCCCACACGTCTTCTCTAACATCAAGAATTAGAATAGCACTTACTTGACCAAGTACTACATCGAGGCCTTTCTTGCTCTTTAGTGCAATCACTTCGTGTAATCACTTTGTTTTCAAAGTATACCTTTCCTGGGTCAAGCCGATTTGCCATTTCTAGTGCATATGCACGTTTACCCATGGTGTAAATTTACATCTCGAAGACTTTATTTGCTTATTTTAGGAATGTACGAACGTATGGCCTTAACTTGATCATCATGTGAATGGATTCTAATTTGAATAGACTGTTTCTTAATGAATCTTGCATTGGATCACTTAGGTTCATTAGATAACCTTCTTCTTGAGTTGCATCGCCATCAATAAAGTGAGTTAAATTAAGTAACGTGTGATCTAAATCAAGAACCAAGCAAAGATTTGTATGTCTTAACATATTCTTTAGATCTCTTTCACGTATTTGAGCATCTTCATCATCAGAAAGCCATACATCCTTGTATATATACTTAAATGGAACACTAGATTGATTAGCCGTCTTCTCTCCACACTTTATACACTTTCTTCCAATACCACCAGGATGTGTGCATATATCCTTCTTCACAGATGCTTTTGGGTAAGATAATAAAGAGACTACTGCTAATGTTGTTTCATGTCAAGAAGTAGAATCATTGGCATCTTAAATAGTTTTCAACACCTCGATCTTCTGCCTTGTTGTCCTATTTATATCTAAATGATGTGTATCATCAACATGTTCTTCTGGTTCAGGAGAGGCATCAGATGCGGATTCTAACTATGTATCTAGAAAAGCAGCAAAATCATCACTTTTGGACGAGTTCACCGATGCATCATCTGCCACACTTATCTTAAAAAGCCAATTGTATTTCTTGGAGCACGAAATGGCGATTGAGATGAGTGCTGATTGATGAGTGAAACCAATCGACCTCTGGCGTTATGCTTTAGCAATCGCTAGTATGTTTAAGTTTTAAATAAAAGAAAATCATTTAAAATAAATTATAAAACTTTTGCGTAAACCGTATTTTGACTTGTAAAACATAAACACAAACATGTATGGGTGAAACAAAGTTTATAAAAACACATATGCTTTATTTCACTTCACTTTTATAAGCCTAAAGCACCTTAAACATTATCTAGGTCGCTGTTAGGACTCGTTGCTTGTTTGCACTCGTGATTTTCCTGATTGTACTACTACACTTAAGGTGAGTTTCATGGCCCCTACTTTACGTGTTTTGAACTATTTTGGGGGAGAATACATGCTCATTTTCAAACTCGTTTACAAACTCATTTACATACTCGTTTTACTTACGGACACAAGTACTTTAAACTTTTATGTATTGCCTAAGTTTCCCCATTGCCATGAAGTCCCCACTATGATGAACCTTTAATTACTTTATGTAAGCACGAATGATGTAGATAGACTTGTTAGGGCTGATAACCCTCGTCCGGATATGTAACAACTGATTACCATGTCAAATGGACGCATTTTATTTGAGGTAGTACTTGAGTGTATTAGCAAAACATCAAATTTTGGGTCACCAATCTAATAGACTGGGATTTGCACGTAACATTAAGGCTTTGGTGTCATGAGATTAGTGCAGTATTAATACCTTTCGTGAGATATTGTATTTGTTATAATAGTTATACACACTCGGAAATCTTGTGGTCCACACTACTTTTTACTAAACGTTACTATTTACTAAAACCTATGAACTCACCAACTTTATGTTGACACTTTAGCATTCTCTGGTTCTTAATAATTTACATGGCTATCTTGTTGGAGTCGCATCTTCGGAGTCTTTTCTTGCATAACTATGTTCATTAGATTGTCGTTCAAACAACTTATCTTTTGTATTGAAATTATGATTTGTATTTGGTTTAAAACTCATTATCTTAAATGTATCAATGAACATCTTTTTAAATGACTCATTTAAAGACCATTCTTTATATCATGGGTTCTTGTGCTATGAAGTCAACACCCCCTGTTACCTTTCCGCTATGATATTTTGGGGGTGTGATAGAACCCGTATAAGGTTTTTGATAAATGACTAAAGGTGGACGAATTTTGTGGGTTGGTCTCTTCCTCTTGGGTTGTTTATTCCATATCTTCCCACTAGATATCCATATAAAAAAATAATAGATCGACATGATTGGATACTAAGAAGTAGGTTGTGGATTGGTTGGCCTCTAAAAATCATCGTAGAGAAGAGCTTAAAAATAATCTTAAGGATTAGGACGAAAGAGTTGAAGAAGGTCTTATAAACCAACCCGAAATCTCAAAAAGGGAAGAATGGGTATTGAAATTACTTCAACTTAACCGGTTGAATAACGAGGATTTGAAATACAAGTGCATGATTAGATGGGCGCTAGAAGGGGACGAGAACTCGCGGTTCTTAACTTTTATTCTCAAACACAGATACGCCAAAGGCTCTGTAATAGGATTTGGGTCGACTCTCCAAGTGATATCAAGCAGGTTGTTTTCGAACATTTTTATTCAAGATTCAAGGAGTCGATTGTGCATCATCCCCTTTTAGAGTCGCAACTCTTTCGTAAACTATCCAATTCTGATGCTGCTTTTTTAGACTCTTGTTTTTCTTTTGAGGAAGTCAAGGATACAATTTGGGATTGTGCGGGCTCTAAGGCCCTTGGGCTTGACGAGTTTAACTTTCATTTCATCAAAATAGTTTAGGACAAAGTCAAACTTGATTTTTAGAACTACATTAGACACTTTAAAACAACAAGAAATATGAAAAAGGGTGTAACCCTTCATTTACTGTGTTTATCCTTAGAAAACTTGAACCTATAGGATTCTTAGATTATAGGCCTATTAGCCTCATTGGTTGTGTGTATAAAGTTATCTAAAAGCTTCTTACCTCTCGACTTGAAAAAGTTATTGACTTCATTATTGCCCTATCCAATTAGTTTTCATTGAAGGGAGACAAATCCTTAATGGTTGCCTTGTTGCTAATGAAATTATTCGAATGGCCAAGATGGAATACCAATTCCTATTAATTTTTAAAGCGGATAGAAGGCTTTCAATAGTGTTAATTGGAACTTTTTTTCGATGTTATAAGATAAGTTAGGTTCGGCCTTAAATGTAGAAATTGGATTTCCTCGTTTCTTTCATCGACTTCTATCATGGTCCTTATCAATGGCCCCTTTTCTAATGAGTTTTTTTTATGGAACGTGGTCTTAGATAAGGAGACCCTTTATCTCCTTTCCTCTTCCTTATCATGGCTGAAGCTCTCCAAGTTACCATTCTCAATGCTTGTGATAGAGGCATTTTCAAAGGTGTATGTGTCTTGCAAATAGTGGGATCATTATCTCACTTTTTCAATTCGTGAATTATGTTCTTTTCTTTAGGAAATTGAGTTCTTTAAACGCATTAATTTTTTTCAACATTATTCGATTCTTCGAGCTTTGGTCAGTGCTTAAAGTTATTTTAGATAAAAGTAGGCTTTTTGGGGTGGGGTTCCCGTGTAAACGAGGTGATTTTGGTGGCCTCCTCGCTTGGATGGTCCATGGTTCCCTTCCTTTTAATTATCTTGGTCTCTTGGTTGGTGGTCAAATGCGTCTTAGTGGCAGTTGGCAAGGGATTATTGGTCAGTTTCAGAACCATCTTTCATCTTGGAAGGCTAAGTCCCTTTTGGTTAGTAGGAGACTTACTTTGATTAAATATGCCCTTGGTAGTTTCCCATTTATCTCCTATCCCTTTATAAATCTCCAATGAAAGTTATTAAGGCTCTTGAATCTATTAGATCTAGATTTTTAGGCCTCAAACAGTACATTAGAGGAATATAGTGGGTGAAATAGAATTTTATTCCTTTAATCCGGAGTATGGTGATTTGGGAGTTAGATGTCTTCAGGCCAAGAACCGTAGTCTATTAGCAAAATGAAAGTGACGTTTCCTCAATAAAGAGTACTCTGTTTGGCTAATGTCATTATAGAGTTCTAAAGGAATGGTGGTAGTTTTGGCTAATCTAGTTGCACACACGATAACAGTGGCTTTTGGATGGGCATCGTCAAAGGTATTAAGAGTATCAAGGTTGTGGACTTAAAATTCAAAAACTCTTTTGTTCGTAAAGTCGTAGATGGGGCAACCACTTTCTTTTGGCACAAGCCCTGGTGTGGTGATGGGTTTGTGTTATGGGAAAATATTCCTAGACTTTATGCTCTTTAGATGGAAATAAATTATAAGGTTAAGGATATAGGGAAAAAGGTCAACCAGACTTGGGTTGGCGAGTGGTCTTGGCATATTCCTCCTAGGAGGCGTGCTCAAGATGACTTAGTTGCTCTTTCCTCTTTACTTAATGCTATTGTATTTTCCTGCAATGGTTACGACAAATGGTTTTGGTCTTACGATGCTTCTGAATGCTTTAAGGTATATGTCTTGTCGAGTGTTTTGGAAAACTCTTTCCTTAGTGGGCACATTTTTGGGACTCCACCATAAGTGAAATTCTTGGACGCCTATGAAAGTTAATGTTTTGGTGTGGAAGGCCTCTCTTAATAGACTTGCAACTCGTCCTAATCTTATTGCTCGAAGGGTAGCTCTCCCTTCCTCTAACTGTTCTTTATGTGAATTGGAGGTTGAAGATGTTGAGAATATTTTGGTTAAAAGTCATAACGTAACTATAGTTTGAAGAAAGTATGAAGTTGGTGGAACCTTCCTTCCTGATCTTATTCCCTTCATTTTCTAAATCTGATGTTGCTAACTGTGTCGTCGTGTAGGTTGTTATTTTAGTTATTCAAGTTTTACATGTATATTTTGCCGACTTTACCAAAAACAACACTTTAACGGGCAATACCCGATCGGATGTAGCTTCGTTGGTAAGTAAGGTGTCAATCACTAAGAGCGAGAACGTTAATCTATAGTTTTATCAATATTTTGGTTGACTAGACTAAGTTAATTTAAACTATGTTAATTCTATTCTATGTTAAACCTATGTTAAACCTATGCTAAACCTATGTTAATCCTAATTCTAACGGATAAGGGGGGGGTTTCAGTCTGAGAGACTGACACAGGTTTTGTGGTAACTTAGATCAATTTAAAACACAATAACACACACAAGCAAATAGACAAAAGATAGAAAAGTGGTATAGCCAAATATAAGAAAACTGTATTAACCATGATTAATCTAATTAAAACGTTGGTTTGTTTGTTTAGTGCAATGAGTGCTTATCTTGAGGGTGCATATCATTCCAAGATTTAGGCGGTACTTCTTCTTAAAACCTAGACACGTAGAATTCTATCACAATTAAACGCATCCACATAAGTATCATATTTGCTGATTATAATCTATCTTAGGAGATTAATAATGGTGATCTTATTAAACCCTAGCTCATGGAGACTTTACCCACTTACTGCTTAATGGCAATTTATATTCTAGTAGTCCAATGTCCAAGTCTTTACCAAAAGAATCAGTACGTTATTTGTTGATCCTAGGTCACCTGCTAGTCCAACTTGTTCACATAAACCAGTGGTAAAGATAGGGCATTAATCGTGATCCTATTGTTCTAGATATATAAATCACTATATAGAGAGCCATCCTGGAATCTAGCTAACTTGGTCGGTATCACTAGAAATAGTTGAATGATAGGTCGCATACAAAAGCATGTAAACAAGTATGATTTGATTAACATAAACAAGCAATCAACGATAAATTAAGCATTCTATATAAACAAACCAAAAAATTAAATCTTCGTAATCATGGCTAATACCCAAAGGTATTAGCCTTTAATCATTGTAATCAATACAAGAATAATAATTCAACCAAGGTAAACTAACCGAGTTAAACAAATGATACCAAAAATCAATCGATTACTAGAGTATAGGAGATTACAAGGTGTTTCCTATGGAATTAATAGCTTTGCTTGACCTCTTTTGCTCTTCTTGTCTTCTGAAAATAGACTTTTGTGGTTAGGGTATCAAAAATATGATCTAGCACACCTAAAACTTATTTTTAGGTCTTCTATTTATAGTGTCTAGAATTTGGTCAATACGGCGTATTGGTTTAAGTTAATACGACGTATTAGGGGTTTCTTGGGGTAGGGACCACGTTTAATATCTTCCAGAATATTTTAGAACTATATCTTGGATACGGCGTATAGAAGTCTTGGAAACAGCGTATTAGACTTTATTCTGCGTGGTTTCTTGTGAAGTGCAGGAACAGATACGCCGTATCCTCCTTGATGGATACAGCGTATTGGATGTCAGAATAGTATTCTTCATATTTCTTCGTTTAAGCTCCATAATGCATGCCTTTTAGCTAATCTTCACAAAGTACTCTATAATTACTGCAATTCTCAAATAAAAATGATTAAGTATCAATTCTTGTAATAATTATACAAAATGGGTAATTTACATGGGATAAATGATGCTATAAAGTGACACTATTTGATGTCATCAAATATCCCCCCACTTGAATCCTACTTGTCCTCAAGTAGCCTTTAGAAATTTATAAAAATGTATCCCTAAGTATTTTTCCGTTAAGCATTTATTCGATCAATTACTAGTACACAACCAAACACCTCACGAAATATGTAGATGAAAACATTCAAATCACTCAACTAATCTATGTGGTAACATGAAACTAATTCGCTCAATTGCTCGGCCGTGACGAGTATCCTATCATAGGCTTGGAAAGGATACACATCTCCACCACTAAAGCTAATGAGTAACAAGTTTATAGAGGTAAATTAGGTTTTTAAAAGGCTTAAAGGGTTTAATTACTTTTTCTAATCTTTACCGATACCAATATTCCAAAAAAGGTGACAAAGATCATACATACATACCTATAACGATAGGATAGACACATATGACTGCATCCAAACCTTAACTCGAATAAGCTAAAGAATAGGACTAGTAGTCTTTACCAAAAATTGTAAACCAGCAAGGACGACAAACCACATATACACATCCATAACGATAGAATAGACATACATGATTGCATTCAATTCCCACACTAGAGTAAAACCAAGGGTTAGGAAAAGTGATATAGGGTATGTATCTTCTAATCATTCACCAAAAAGTAATAAACCAACAAGGCGGACAAAATCACATGTACATGGCTGTAACAACGGAATAGATACATGTGATTGCTCGCTTCCTCATTCGAGTAAAACCTAAGGGTTAGAGATTAGGAAAGGTAAATAATTTTTGTTAAATAAAAAATTACAAAACAAATATATTAAGTCCAAACAAATAAGGTACAAGTTGCTAGATACATTCCCGACCATTACCATGATAAAGACTCAGAAATATTTACACAAACGTCTTCGACATAGATCAACAACCTAAGTTGGCTTTCCTGTAACGGTCAAATTCCCAATCATCCATACTATACATACTTTAACAAAATCAAGTGGCGATATCTACCACTTTATATAAAATTTTACATCGTTGATTTATAATATGTATTAACGAATAATCGATCCTTCTTATAATACTATCGGTTTAAGCTTTAACGAACTAACTATCTTTATAATTTTCCTCCTCTTTTTTGCAGCGATTTTCTTATTTTTTTTATTTTTTTTAATATACTATGAATCTCGGTGTAATTTCACCATCTTCATGATCATAATAGCTTCGGATAATTTCTTCTAAAATTATTCATTCTTTG
>BQNB010198344.1:0-11141 GCA_026074375.1 Tanacetum coccineum | reverse complement strand
AACAAGCCAATAAACAAAGAAGCTATGTTACGGCATGCTTATAATTAGGCATGTTGTGTTGTATAAATGCCACTTTTGGAAGCCTAAAACGTTTTATAAACTTATAGGAGTAATTGAGACAAGGACTCTTTATTCTTTACTATATTTGGTTAATTTGATAAACATTGTACGAGCAAGATTTTTTTGAAGGTATCGACCATATATGGAAAGAATATATAAATAGACTTTGGAAATATTTGGAAACAATTTATTTCATGCTTTTAAGAGTACTAGCCGGGTACCCGCGCAATGCGGCGGCGGGTACCCGGTTACTAGCAAACGTTATTCATTTATATGTTTTTTTTTACATTACAAAATAATGACAAATTTTAATAAAAATAAACTATTTTTCATACCGATGCAACTATTTCATATCCAAATAACATAAGGTTCAAATTATAAAGAGTAACATAAGTAGTTAAAGACATAAATTAAAGATAAACATCAATACAAATGAAATGTAATAGACATTAAAAAAGATAACTCGTTAACAATATAATAATCGACTGAAATAATTAAGAACCTAATTGTTTACAAAAAAATATATTTTTACCTTAATGATTGAAGAAGATTTGACTTATCGAATTATGTAAGCCATAATGTTAGAACCCATTATATTTTACCGGGGTTGAGTCCCCTTTACCCAAAAAAAATGTTAGAACCCATTGAAGTTATAAATTTTTAGATTAAAATTTTAAAATGGATTATCAATGTCAATCATGTATATATAGAATTCACAAATCAACTTTTTTTATATAAACCAGTAGAGATACATACTATTAAATAAGCGGTTTCAACATTAAATGTTTGTAACCAACTTGACCTTCAACATTAACTTAAAGACCATGATTATGGTCATGTAACCACTATGAATTCATGGAGGAGGTTATGAGATTAATTGTCCGATGAATGCTCATAACTCCTTTTGACTAGGAGTTACAAACTCTTTTAAATGGCTATTATTAACACACGTTAGTTAAAAAAAACGTATACATTAAATCTGATGTGAATTTTAAAATGTTTATGGTGAACATTGACTAATGAATTTATATCTTTCTCAAACAAGAAATATTTTGGTCCCTTAAAAATTTTAAGACTTCTAAAATATAACCACACGGGTACCCGCCACTACAACGACAATGGATACCCTGTGACTATATTTTGCAACGAACAAATGTTATTCGGTTAAACGTTTTTCTAACAACAACTGTCAAAAAATTAGATCTACAAAATAAAATTTATAGATCTATAAAAGAATTATAAAAACCAAAGTGCATAACATTAATGTACTAAATAATTAAATTTTCAAATTGTAAAATATAAATCAACATGACTAACAAACCATGTTTATTTTGTATAAATCGTCAACTTGGATTTTATAATTTCATAGTACAAAAGTTAAGAACCATTTGAACTTTTATTAAAGCTACATCAATATCTAATAACGTTATAGGTTCATTGGTATTTAAATAAATAAATCAAAATAAATGAAAGAAAAAAGGACAAAAGCAGTTGGAAATAATAAATTAAATGTGTTATTCTCAATAAAATTTCCTTTTTCTTTAAGTTCGTCTTCTCCACTGAAGTCACCCCAACCAGTCAACCACAAACTATGGCAGACAGTGGATAATTATATTCGCATCAAAAATCAATTTCGAAAGCAAAAGTAAGTTTCTATCAGACGAAATCAGCACAAAACCTCTCTATAACATAAATCTGATTCAAAAATTTGATGCCCCTACTTTTTTATGCCTTGGGCCGTCGCCCACCTCGCCCACCCCTAAGGCCGACCTCCCGTGAGTAGCAACATTAGCAATGGAAGCGGCCAAAAGCAAACATGAGGGTATGATTCTGAAAGCCAATAAGCAAACTGGGCTTAGTTCCTTTACACATGACATCCATGCTTCACCATCAAAAAGAGATCAAACTGCTCAAAATATTCATATAGATCTAACAAAAAGTACATTGGACATTGGAATATTCATATGGATATGCCAAAACCACAAAAAAACACACTGAAATCATCTAGCGCACTGAAACCACCTAGTCCACCAAAGCCATGATCATTAGCTTGGCAGACGGCGAAGACAATGACGCAGTAGCGGCTGACGGCACATGATGTTGGCAAAGATGACGGCATAACTAAATGGTAGTGACGGCAAAATCTGATATGTGAGACTGCGAAATTTGGTGGTTTAAAGAAAGAGCGAGAAAGGTGTTTGTGATTAAGAGAGATAAAATAGAGAGATGCAAATTGTGTAATTAATTTTGTTAGTGTGTTAGGTTTTTATACTGAATGAGTATTTGAGTTTGTGGTTTACACTTAAATGATGTTTAATGGACTGTTACAAATGGACCACATGAACGCATTTAAATGGACTGTTACAAAATAAGCCTGTTACGAAATGAAGTGCATGAAGACACTTTAATTTTCAGTTAGGAGGCTTTAAATGACCCTTTTTTTAAAAGGCTTTTAGTGTTGGCTGTATGCATGAACTTTCTCAAAGAAGTAATTTTTTTACTTAAAATTTTAAGACTTTTAAAAATAGAATCGGCTAATGTTTTATAAAGCAGTAAAGATTTATTCGAATAAAGAGTTGTAAGTAAATTAATTCAAATTACGACAGTGATGACCATTTAGTATCGTTTTTTCCTAACATCCATTTTCAGTATTGCCTTCGTTTAAGGACATATTAAGGAAAATGCTACATCCACAAAAATTTTACAAACAAACTTCCACAAAATAACTTGTCATCAATTAAATCATCTTATTCATTTCTCTCTTTTCCTTTTAATTTTTCATCATCCTATCAATGCATGTCAAATCCTTTTGTGAAAAATTCTTTTGTGAAACCTTTGTGGATGTAGCATACCTCACATATTAAAACATACTTTGAAAGCTTGTTAAAATATCTTAAATAATTTACCTATCGAAACACAATTCCACAAATGTTTTAAAAATTTTTGTCAATGCCATTAATATGGTCATACTAAATGTGATTATTACAGGCTTATAAATTGTATTCTCATTCGCAAAGATTACCTAATATGAACTTCTTGACCCTCTCTATTTTCTCATATCAAACACTTGAAAATACATAATGTGTCGTGTTTTGCAACATGTTATTTGCATCATAACATTACAAAAGCGGGGAGACACATCGGTGGATACAATGAAGAAAGAAACCGGCATGGTTTTGTTGAGGTTTATGGTTCATTTCTGTTGGGTTATGGTAGTCGGCTAGCACGTATACGTTACGAATATGTGAGCCTATTGGGGGTACACACATAAGACACGAAGAGTACGTTTATTAAATACTTAATATATATTTATTTATTATTAAGGATTTAATATGCTTCACGTTATTATTTATATAACCGTTAGTTACCGTTATATTTTATAACTAACTCAACGAATATTTAAATATGAACCGAAGGGACTAAAATTGACAAAGCCCGAACTTTGTGGGTGTCACTTGTTGACCGACCCTATAAGCTTCTAGAAGGGGGTTTTAGATTCAATTTTAGAGATAAGGAATAAGTGTTGTCATGTGATAAGGATTTGAGGGTATCCTAGTTTATCTAAAACTAGGGTTTGAAGCCTATATAAATAAACCTCATAACCCTCATTAATAAATTCGATCACAACCTCGATTCACCGAATATTCCGCATATGGTTTTGTTTTCTCCCTGTGTCGACAAAAACAAAACAATAGTAGAAAAGCAAATTCAATATTTGCATTGTTATTTACGTGTGCATGCTTTGTTATGCATGCAATATAGTGAATAACAAAAGTCAAAGTATCCTTTTTCTTTTCAAACTGATTTGATCGGCCTTTTGTTTCGTCGAAAATTGATTTTTTGTAAGGTAATTAATAAGACGTTAAACTATGAAACTTGTTTTTCTTGAATTAAAAACTGGACGCTATGAACTCATGGGAAGTACGGCTCATCCACTAGAACAAACTATAAGAAAAGTTTAAGGCGAGTTGTTTTTACGTAATTCCCTAAAGAAATAAGGTTTTTAATATGCTTCGCGCTGACCTTTTTTCTCTGCTTCTTTGTGCTTTCGATTGGAGTTACCGTGAACCATGGCATGTCACTACAATGTCATTATTAAAGGTTTTTAAAATTAGTGATACAAAGTTGTTATGCATGCTTCTTTGTACACACTTTTAACACATTTATGTGCATACCCCTATGAAAATTTTAAGTCTATGCCAGCCAACCAAGAACACGTGCAATTGGTTTGACCGCTTTGGTCAGACCTTAGGGCCCTACCAACCCATGGCGAATTTCGTACTCTGGTCAGACCTCTGACGATTTTCGCAAGTTCTTGCTTGGTCGACTTAATTCGAGTAGGCTTGGTCAGACCTTGGACCCGAGGCATAAGATGATACTAAACATGCTCTTAACATTATTACATGATTACTAATGTTTTGACAAGTATCATAAACCTAAGAGTTGCATTAAATGCAATTAACGCTCGACGCTTACCTCTTGCCCCACTTTTTTACGCCCTGGTCAGACCTTTGGTAATAAGTGGGAGGTCAAGTTGGATCTTAGTCTTAATTAGTAAATTAATTGGGTAGTTAATTCTATTAAGAATTTAATTATCGAAAATACTAAATTGAACTTTCTATGTTCTGATTAATTGTGTTATTGCAACATAATTCGTAAACGAAAGTTTGTTTTCTCATAAAAGACAAACATAGTCTCTTTTCCTGGTAAGAAGAGTGAGACTTACTCCTATCTCTTCTCATTGGTTGACAAGAATAAGATAGGGTTATAATTGAATTATTATAAATTATATTTAAACTCACTTTTAATCTTTCATTACCCTCTTCCGGTTCTGAAATCTTTGAAAGATAATATATTTTGTGTAACTAGAGTACATTTTGTCTATAGCTACCAAAATAATGACATCTTGCATTTGTCACGATGTATGAGTTTAAACCGCATTCATTCCAATCTCAAGGATTAACATCTAGCTTTGATGGAATGATGCTTTCAATATGTTACAAAACATATAAATTTTAAGGAAAAACACAGTGCTCCCACTTGATGTCAGGTGTACTCAGGAGTTAGCTTAATTTAATCAAAAATTATATTGTAATTAAACTTAAGATCTCAACTCCTAGATGCATGATCTAATTCACACTTGGATTCTTTTATCTTGTATACATTATAAAGATTATTTTAAACTTATAATCCCTTTTGATTACACACCGTCCTCGCAAAGGTAATCATTGAAAAAGGAGTTATGAAACCTAATTGTCATATTTCATATTCATGAAAACATGTATGATAATTAATTATCTTTATATAATTAATACGTGTAGAAAAGAAAATTTAATCATAGTCGATTGCTTGCGTATGATTAAAAACTCTTATAATCAGTCAGGCATTAATATGTATACAATTTTGCCCTTATGAGTCTTTCTTCAAAAGAAGCTCATTCTAACCTTACAGTTTTACTGTTTGGTGAAAGATCGATCAAGCTTAAAACATTGATTGTCTTTTAGGGACTGCATCTTATCATTCATAGTTCTAAGACTTTTATCAGATTCAATATGTGATAATTCATCTTATTAGTTAGCAGGTTTGCTATGACCCTCTAACTTATATTCCTCAGCATTGATATTAAAATATCACTCCATTGATGAGGCATCTTTGCGGATTTATGAATAAGAGTTAAATTATACTTTGGTTCGACATTTACATGTTTAGCCTTAGTATGATATCAGCAAGTGAATTCAGAAGGTTATGGTATTTTGTTCTTGACATCTTCAAGATTTTTAGTTGCTCCCACTTACTTTTATAAGAAGAAGATACTTCTCTAAATACTAAAGTATTTAAGGCATCAATAAATTGTTTCTTAATTGGAAACAAATGACATATTAACAAGTTTCATCTCTGTTGTTAATTATTGCTTCATAAGATATTAAACAAATTTCAAAACTTTAATCAAGACATAATAGGATTCATCCCAATCCATAAATGATAATGGTCATTGAATACCTTCTAGTTTTGACTATATTGTGTGTAATCCATGACCACGCAATTTTAACCTGATCGATTTTGGGGTAGAGCAATTATAAGTTATCATAAACCCAAACTAATATGAATTAGTTTATTTAGCAGACATTAGACATACCATAATAGGTGGTATTCTAATGAGTATGGACATTTGTGGACTCCATCAGAATTCCTTAGATAATTAATTCTTCTTGTTTTAACATCTTTTGTATCATTTGGCTCGACCCTTTGATCACATCTCGCGCTCGCGCTCGTCGCCAAGAGAATTAAAGTTATCTAAGGAATTTGATGGAGTCCCACATATTCAAGTACTCATAGATACCAAGACTATTATGGTATGTCTAATGTGTTGAAAAAACTATATTCATATTGTTTGATTTATGATAACTTTAATTGCTCTACCTCCAAAATCGATCAAGGTTAGAAATTTGCGTGTGTCATGGATACACTCAATATAGTTCCAACCTAGAAGGTATTCAAGACATTATCTATTTATGGATTGGGATGAAATCAGGTTTTGCTACAAATCCTAATTAGGGTTCTTGGAAGGAATCCCATTATGTCTTGATTAATGTTCTAAAATTTGTTAAAATCTTATGAAGCAAATTATTAACAAACTAGATATTAGAACTTAATATGTGTTTTGTGTTTCCCAATTAAGAATAATTTATTGTTGCTTAAATACATAGTATTTAGAGAATTTTTTCTACTTACAAAAGTGAGTGGGAGCATCTACAAATCTTGAAGTGATTCAAGAACAAAATACGTTACCTTCTAAGTCCACTTGTGAATGTCATACTAAGGTTAAACATGAAAATCCGCATGGATGCCTCATCACTTGAATGATATTTTAATATCAATGTTGAGGAATATTAGTTAGAGGGTCATAATAAGCCTGCTAACTAATAAGATGAATTATCACATCTTGAATCTGATAAATATCTTAGAACTATGAATGACAAGATGCAGTCCTTAAAAGGCAATCAAAGTTTAGAGCTTGATTGGTCTTTTACCAAACAGTTAAACTGTTAGGTGAGAATGAGTTTCTTTTGAAGAAAGGCTCATAAGGACAAGATTGTATACATATTAATGCCTGACTAATGACTAGAGTTTTTAATCTTACTCAAGCAATTGACTATGATTAAATCTTTCTTTTCTACACGCATTAATTATATAAAGATAACTAATTGTCATACAGATTTTCTTGAATCTGCAATATGGCGAATTAAGGATCATAACTCTTTCCTTAATGATTACCTTGCGAGGACGATGTGTAATCAAAAGGGTTATGAGTCTATATTTGTAATATGACAATTAAGTTTTATAACTCTTTTCTTTATGATTACCTTTTGCGAGGACGGTGTGTAATCAAAAGGGGTTATGAGTTTAAAATAATCTTTATAAAGTATACAAGATAATAGAATCCAAGTGTGGATTGAATCATGCATCTAGGAGCTGAGATCTTAAGTTTAATCACAATATGGTTTCTGATTAAATTAAGATAACTCCTGAGTACACCTGACATCAAGTGGGAGCACTATGTTTTTCCTTAAAATTCATATGTTGTGTAACATATTGAAAGCATCATTCCATCAAAGCTAGATATTAATCCTTAGATTGGAATGAAACTTCACTTGGGAATTTAGGAAATAAAACAAACGACCTTGGAATAAATGTTTAATGAAATAAACATATGCGGAAATTAAGTCCAACACAATGCAATACATCATTGAAGCAAGTCTTAAATGATATATTTCACTTGAGATAATTTAATACATGGATGGAAACCTTGTGTTTTTAACGAAGGATTCATCATGTATATCTTATATTGTGTATGAGACTGGTTGTTACTTTTGCACAAGAGCAAGATGAGCTAACAACAACAGTATCTAATTGAGAGTGTTTAGATGACTGATAGCAACAATATCAGAGCTATGAAGAAAAAGAAAAAAAAGTGGTTCGCTTGATAGGCTGTTGTCGTCAACTGTTTGAATTGGTATTCTTTGTTCTTATTTTAGTTTGTTGATTTAGTTATCGCTGTTGATCAGATCAAGTAAGTTATTACAAGTACTTTGATTATTTAATTATAAATGGATGATGATATGGCAAAAAAGATAACGAGTTTGTTGATATTTTGTTGAATCACGCTCCAACATGAAGGATTAATATATATAAGAAATGGTCATGTTTATTTGGGAGTCGTTTGATTAAGTTCTCAATCGTTATAAAAATTTAGTTTAATTGAAGTTCGAAGTTCAGATTGGGTTGTGTTAGGTTTGATTTGATTTTATTCATTTGATGAAACATCAATCCCGGTTCGTTTTGTTAGTTTTGATGTTTGATGATTTGAGGTATTTGGAATTGGTATTTAGTATTTGCACCAGGTTCGATTGGTACTGGTATTAGTATCGGTATTGAATGGTTTAGGTTGCCGATTATGTTCATTACACTTGGTTCTCGTTTGTTTGCATCTGCCTTGGTGATTTTGATTTTGCAAGGTTCGGTTATGATTTTTTTATATAATTTTGTACATACTTGGTATTGGCATTGGCATTGGCATTGGCATTGGCATTGGCATTGGCATTGGCATTGGCATTGGCATTGGCATCGGCATTGGCATCGGCATTGGCATCGGCATTGGCATCGGCATTGGCATCGGCATTGGCATCGGCATTGGCATCGGCATTGGCATCGGCATTGGCATCGGCATTGGCATTGGCATCGGCATCGGCATTGGCATTGGCATCGGCCTCGGCATTGGCATCGGCATTGGCATTGGCATTGGCATCGGCAATGGCATCGGCATTGGCATTGGCATTGGCTTCAACACGTCTGCTTTACAGATCGTAGATGTGTTTGGTTGCCTGGTTACACGTCTGCTTTACAGATTGCAGATGTGTTTGGTTGCCTCGTTACACGTCTGCTTTACAAATTGCATATGTGTTTGGATCTAGTTCTGCTCTTATTTGTATGCACCTTTTTGGATTGCTTCCGATTGAGACTTCGTCTAGCACCGAGCCTACACTCTAGGACGCTCCGCACTGTGTTTGTTTTTTCTGTTTTTGTTTATTTTATGTTTGGCAAACTCCCAATGTTCATTGTTGCGGCATTGTGAGTTTGAGGAGGGATGTTAGTTAATAAGGAATATAAGCCCGGCCCACTTGTTTAGGTCCGTTTAGCTGTTTGGGTTTCTCTTTGTTTGTCCTATAAATACTCTTGTATTCTCCTTAGTTTATAATCAATTCAATAAAGCTTTGTATTGTATATTTAGTTTCTACAAATTTCATACATGGATGGAAACCTTGTGTTTTTAACAAAGGATTCATCATGTATATCTTATATTGTGTGTGAGACTGGTTGTTACTTTTGCACAAGAGCAAGATGAGCTAACAACAACAGTATCTAATTGAGAGTGTTTAGATGACTGATAACAACAGTATCTAATTGAGAGTGATTTAGATTACTGTTAAAATAAATGTTTCGAATTACTATAGGTGCATAGTGTTGTTTGTGGACACTACGATGCTAGAGAATAATCAATCCTAGTTAAAGAAGGATTTCATCTTTTATGATGAATCTACTAACTAGATATGCTCAGCTAAGAGCATTGTTGCATTACACATTAAAGAAAAATTGAGTTATACTTTACATTTTAAGAAACTGTAAAGATGACTGTCTGAGATAGGTATGTTTTGATTCAAACTACCACATTTATGGATAATGTACACATTTTCATACTATGATCACTTGCAATAGTATGCAAAATCCTTTACATTTACGTACCACTCATTAATATATTCAAATCCTTCACAAATTTTGTGAATTTGAAACAAGTATTCAACAAGCTTACTCAGAATTAATATTGGAAAGTTTACTCAGATAACTATTTAGCTGTCTTGTAAAGAAATAGTTGAGAATGTTGGATACATTGGACTTCAACTTGCTAACTAGTATCATGCATATATTGGTATTTGGATAATTAGGATTGTAAGACAATTTTTACTTTCTGATGAATGAAGATACGTGGTATTTGTCATTCATACATACAATAATTGTTATCCTATATTTGCATGTTTAATCTTGAATGATTTTATCATGCTAAGTATATCCATTGTCGGTTAACAATATGGGAATATTGTTATGTAAGGAAAATGTGAGTGTTGGCTATATTCTTTAAATATATGGATTATTCTCGCCAAACTCATGTGTATTCACAAGGGGTGCATATTGGATACCCCACCTTCGAAAATTTACTTTTAGATCCTCGTCATGAGTAAATATCAAAAATGGTTTAAAAGTCATCCTTAGACTTGAGATACAAGCAAGTTCTGTATGTGTGGATATCACTTTTTGAGTCTAAGTCAAACGCTATCCTAAATAAGGTAGTCATAAAGGCTATTCTTGGAAGTGATGTGAAGCAGCATCCACAACACTTGTAGTCAACAAAGAATTTGTTTCTCCACTTGATATGTGCAGAATGATACCATGGCGCCTCTTCAGAATTAATCAGATAATTGTGTGGCCGTACCCAAAGGGCAATCCAAGATGATTCTTGATTACATTTGGTATATTTGAATTATTTCTATAACGAGAAACATAATATTAAACTATATGGAATGAGTTAGGATCAATATCTATGGTTTAACGGTATCTGTAACAAAAGGATGATGATTAAAGCAAGAAATAAACTAACCATTATAAGCTGGGATTGTTCTTGAAACTATTATCTCAATTATTTCTAATTTAAAGGTTGTGTGTTTGCTAGACGTTGCCAATTATCAGTATATCTGCAGACTGTTACTCCGCCTCCCAAGTGAGAGCTGTTGAAATATGTTAGTCGGTTCCGCAAGTTATACGTTAGAAATACGTGAGCCTAATGGGGGCACACGCGTTAAACACATAGAGTATGTTTTACTTCACGTTAATATTTAAATAGTCGTTATTTATTATTAATTGTTTAATAAAGTATAACGGATATTTAATTTATAAAACCAAAGTATAACGGATATTTAATTTATAAAACCAAGGGACTAGAAACGAACAAAACCCAAACTCGGGGGTGG
>BQNB010198343.1:0-11141 GCA_026074375.1 Tanacetum coccineum | reverse complement strand
TGAATGTGCAATAACCATAAAAGAGTTGAAGGGCCAAAGTTGCCAAAACCTTTCCCCTGCCCTTTCAATAACTATTTTTCCTGCCAAAATCACCCAAGCACTCACGGGTCTTCTTCCCCACATTTACCCTGCAACTCCATCATTACCCAATGGGTAATAACCCCACCCCTCTCCACTAAAACCCTAAACATTATCCCACCTTTCCACCTTGACAATCCTCCATTTTTCGAGATTAATTCAACGGATGGTGTGAAATCAAAGAAGCACAAATGGAAACCAATGGCTGAGATGACTTTTTGATTCACCTCACACAAGAAACACACCTTGTATTAGTGCTTTTGCCTCACAAAGAAAGCACACAAGAGAGAATGAAGTTCATGGGTTTTCGGCTATAAAACCCCTAACTCCATGGAAGAAAAGAGGATCTTTCTTTTCAGTTTTACCTATTTTTTTCTTATGTAATTCAGTCTAAATAGCTTTTTTATTTCAGAATTGTACTCAAGCTTTTAGTTAATGAAAATTTGAAAGTTCTTCATAAATCTTGTCATAGTTTCTTTTATTTCAGCTTTTAATTGTTAAAATTTGATTTTAAAGTTTCTCAACATCTTATTTAACTGTTATAGTGGTGATTTCGAGTTTAAGTCAAAAGTTTGACTTGAGAATTATGTTGGACTTAGGGGTTTGATAGGTTTAGTTTTAGGTTCCCTTATCTCTTGGACAAATTGTAAGTTTTTCTTAATTTCTCTCAATTTTTAGTATAAATCTCTATTTACTTATTTAGTGCTTATCTTTACTTTTTATTGCTTAACTTAGATTAATCTTATCTGCTTATTATCTGTCTAAAGATATTTATGCTTAATTGAATGGACAATGCCTTGAAATAGAAAAAAAAGACTACTTAAAGGGGTGTTTGGGTTAAGCTTATTTGCGGGTCAAAATAGGTCAAAAGTTCACAAAAATGATTGGGTCAGTTTCACTAGGTTTTAGTGAGTGGATTTCACCAAAAATGTCTAAGGTTTTAAGTTAAAATTTTTTATTTTTAGTTTTAAAAAACCCAAGTGTGTTGACTGTGATGTTATAAGGTTTAGGATTGCTTATTTGTGTACACTTGCATTAAGCAATCCTCAAGGTAGGTTTTCTAAGTCTTTTTTTGAGTTAAAAAGTGTCAATCAAAGAGTTTTAGGTTGTAGTTAAGTTCGGGTTGGTTTAGTCAAAAATCATAAAGTCAATTTTGAGTTAAAAAGGCTCACTTGTCAATTCGAAAAATCAGATGGTTTAAAAAGGATTTAGGAGCTGAATTTTAGAAAATAAGTTCATTATAAGCTCTTTTAAATCTGTTTTGGGTCTGTTTTTAATTTCTAGCTTATTTAGTGGCTTGTTAATAAGCCAAAGTTTTTGCCAAATTTTTTAGAATTTCACCCAAAAGGCCTAACAGCCCTTTTCATAAGCTCACCAAGAGCTTATTTGTGTCCCAAAGACCAAACAAAGTGCCTTTTCTTAGAGCTTATAGGTCATTAAGCAGGTTTGTGGGACCCACTTTGATTTTAGAACACATCTTGGGGCTTAAAATTAAGCCCCAAGTTGGTACCTTGACTGTTTGTCCAACAGTCCCAAGAGTTGGCTTATTTTTTATTTTTTTTGCTTAATGCTCATGGTTTTTGGCTTATTCATTGTTGCATTAGGATAATTAAATTAGTTCAGAAGGATTTTTAGGAAATTTATTTTATTTTGAGCTCATTTGAGCTTATCATAATCTGCCAAGCCACAAAAGCCTCCCCTGGTGCTGAGCAGCTTAAATAAGCCATTTTCCTGCTATTTTGCTGTTTGTTAAAATCTTATGGTTCCTATTTGCTTATTATGTGTGTTGATCCATTTGTCATTGCTTAATATCCCTTTTCCTTTGCTTATTTGGTCTAAAAAGCTAAAAAAAAAACCAAACCACTTCAAGCTTTTTGCCTACTTAAGCCCTCTGTCAGTTTTTTGAGTGCTTATTTGAGGGCTTATTTGTGTTTCAAATCCCAAAGCCTTTGCAGCTTATTGGAGCTTTTTGGCCATGCTTTTAAGCTGTGGGCCCCATTTTCCCACAGGAATCCATTTTGGGGCTTAAAATTAAGCCCCAAAAGTGTCCCAAGACTGTTTGGACCACAGTCTTGGTCCTTGCTTATCCAGCCTTTTTGTTGCTTATTGTGTATTCTTAACTGCTTATTTTTGTTCTTTTAGCTTATTAGGTTAGTATAATTAGGTCTTTGAGCTTATTTGATTCTTGGGTTAGCTTATTCGCACCTAAAAAGCACCTCAAAAGCTGTCATTTTTTGTTGAAGTTTAAAAAAGGGAAAAAGCTTATTGAGTTTTTAAGTGATTATTTAAGGGCTTATTCGTGGATAAAAAAATAAGGTGTCTTTGTTAAAAATGCTTATTTACAAGTCTTTTAGACTTTTGTAAAAAAAAATTTGAAAAAAAAATTAAAAAGGGGAAGGAGGGAAGTCCCAAGGAGCCGAGGCTCGAACTCGGGACCTCACCTCCATCAACCCTCTTAACACACCCGCACACAACCAACTCGCCTTTGGGTCTTTTCAGGTTACATCCCACAAAATCTAATTAATAAACACGTTTTGGCTATTAAGCCCATAAGCTGTTTTGGTTTAATTACAACTTATTGGAATAAGCTGGTTAGTTCTTTTTATTTTTCTTACGTTCCTGGTAGTTTATTTTAATTTTTCTGAATTTTTCATAATTTTTTATAATCGTCTAGTATTTTTTATAATTTATTTTCATTAAAAGTTTAAAAAATTCATAAAAAATAAAATAATTATCAGAAAAATATAAACTTTTTTTTAAAAATTTTCTTTTTTCATATAGTTTCTAGGAAAAATATCAGTTTTTGTGTAGGGTCAATTTTCCAAAGTTTCATTTTTTAAAGAACGGGATTCGTTCCCGTTCTTGTCTTGACTCGTTTTTGGTCCAAACGAACTCCGTTTTTAGTCTAGTTTTTTTTAAACTTCGTTTTTAGTCAAGTAGAATCTAATTTTAGTTTAAAAATTGTTCTAGGGTTAAAATCGCAAAATTTAGGTTTTTGATCCTCGTTTTCAGTCAAGTAGAATCTATATCTTCATACTGTGTAAATAGTTGTCTGCACAATTGAATGTTTTATATCTTCATACTTTGTAAATAGTTGTCTGCACAATTCAATGTTTTATATCTTCATACTGTGTAAATAGTTGTCTGCACAATTGATTGTGTTGTAGGATAGTGGCTCATATTTAAAGGGTGGGTAAGTGGCTTTCAAAGTGGGGTGTATAGCAACTTGTATTCTTAGTGTAATGTTGTCTATATAAGGGTTGTGAGTTGTATTCATATGCATAGAACAAAAATACAACAAACAATGTGGAACTTGAGAAGGATTCTAGAGTTGAGAGATTCGGCCCAGTCTAATAATTGGTCAGATGTTTTGAGTTTGTATTTCTGGAGGGCCAAGGAAGCTGACCTTAGGATGGCACGCATGATCAATAATCTGAGTGTGAAGTTAAGTGCTGTCATAGAAGACTATCAATTGTTTGCTCAAGAACTTGAAGCTTCTCCTGGTTGGGTTGTGAACAAGGACAGGTCAATTGAGTACTTGCAAGAGCTAGTACAGAGAGACGGGGAGATGGTTCAAAGGTTGCAGGCCCTGGAAAGGGAGGTAGGGGAGAGGGCTGATGAGAAGTTGCTTTTCATTGAAAAGTTGAAGGGGAATGTGCCCTTTTAAGGACCCAGTATTATGTGTTCTTGAATAAAAATGTGTATGTCAACACATTAAGTGTATGTGTGTTTATCTAGGTTATGGCACATCGTCGTAATATCTCATTTAACTTCCGGGTTAGACAACACTCAACTTGCTTCGAAGAATAATATTTGAATGGGTTCCAAAATTGATTCGTCAAGATCATCTGTGTTTCTTCTTGTGAGTTAGGGAAGCTAAAAAGAAAGTCTTTTCTCACTAAGGACTACCCCGAGCTCAAAGACGGTTACAACTTCTACACATGGACTTATGTGTCCAATGCGGTAAAAGGCATGAATGGATAGGAATTTGTTCGTGTTATTTTGTTGATGAATACTCCCGATAGACTAGGACTCACGTTTGAGGTCCAAGACGAATCACTGAGTTCTCATTGATTCTCCTAACACTTTGCCAAGAGGACTTCCTTGCTCAAGTCTACAACAGTTTTGAACTGATAAGGCACAGAAATTTCTTATAAAAACTTCTTGCATACTTTGCAAAAGAAGGATAAGGACACGAAAGTTCAACTTGCTCGAATCCACCTGAACTATAACAGCGTTGTCGAATGACGGAACCATAATCTTGTTATGGTTGCTCGAACAAATGCTATAGCGCCGCTATTAAAGTTCCTTTGTTCATTTGGGGGAAGCAATTACATCACATTTTTTAATCAAAACCGTTCACTTGTAATTCCTCGACATGAAAAACACCTTACATTTCTTCAATGCCCGGAAACGTCGGTCAAGTTCTTTCACTCTTTTGTTCTCTTTGCTACATCGTCAGAGATGGTGAAAATCTTGATAAAATAGAAGAAAATGTGATGCATTGTATTTTTGTGGGTATTCTATCAGTCAAAGGCTTACAGGGTTATTTAACAAGAGGACAAGAATGATAGTTGAAAACAATTCTGTTATCTTTGACGAATTGCCTCAATGGCATCAGATCACGTCATTTTTGACCCTCGTCATAATGTTCGAGACGGGTACTTGAACAAGACAGTTAATTCCCGGTCACACCAAAGTCAAGAAAATGTTATCAAGTTGCTGAGTCAGTAACAACGTCAAATGAGCGGATATTACTATATTAGTCCGATGTTCAGTGAATTAACTTCAGATGGAACTTCTCCTGTTGTTGTCAAGGTCTCTCCCCTGTAATGCTGCTGATAAACCCGATAAACGTCAACATCATAGAACACAACTACACTTCTATAACAACCGATGGTGCAGATCAACCTATATTGATCATTCATTCAACACATCAAACTCCCAACTCAAGTTACCAACTGTTAATGCACCTCGAGAACATTTATTCAAGCAATAACACCAATACTCGAAAATGGCATTAATTTGACGAAGATGTAATTTATCTAAATCTTTGTACTCTGGTACAAGAACAAGGGGTGACATCATATCGTCTTGGTGATTCGTTTTACATGCATATTTTCTATCAACACCATACCTTCGCCCATTAACGTTAGACACGAGATCATCCATTTTGAACCATGTCTTTTAGAAATCCTTCTTAATCAAGTTTGAATAGACGTCAGCTAGAAACTTTGATGCGAGAATGTGTTGATTCGCACTCACCGGAGTCGAACAGATCCAAAGGAACATCAAAGAAAGACCTGGCTGATTCTGCATAGATTAAATCAATGCAGGAAGAACTTCATTAGTTTGATTATTAGATGTATTGGAATTAGTCGACGGACCACTTTGCAAAAATGTCATTAACTTAAAGTGGCTTTGGAAAAACAAACGTTGATAAGGGAAAAATAAATGTTCATTCGATAACAAATCGTCGTCTTGTAGCTAAGGGTTATGATAAAAGAAGGAATTGATTTCGACAAGAGTCATTTGCACCAGTTGCTCGGTTGGAGGCAGTCCGGTTGTTCATTGCGTACGCTGCATACAAATCTTTTCCTGAAATCTCTTTTATTATACCAGATGGATGTCAAAACAGCATTTCTTTATAGACCTCTAAAGGAAGAAGTATACGTAAACCAACCAGATGGATTTGTTGACCCATATCATCCTGACAAAGTATACCGTCTCAAGAAAGCATTATATGGTCTCAAACAAGCACCAAAAGTGTGGTATGGTATGATACTCTCAATTCTCTGGTATCCAAAGGATTTCAAAAGGTGTATGGTTCCAACTATGTTCTAAATAAACTAGGGGAGACATAATGTTGTGTAAATTTAGGTTGATGATAAATTTTTAGTTCTTACGAACCAAAAACTTTCAAACGGTGTAAAAAGCTAATGCACAGCCAAGTTTGATATGTCTATGATAGGGTGCTGAAATTCTTTTTAGAATTCAGATCACCAATCCTCCTCGTGGTATCTTTATAAAACTAGCTAAGTATACTCAAAGATATTTAAAAGCCATGGTATGACTCATGTGATAGCTTTTCGTAATCAAAATGGCTTACAAACTCTTCATGTGTACTTGAGTTGGTACTCCAGGTTGACCAAATAAAATATCATTGTATGGTCAGAGCACTCATGTACTTAACAGAAAGTAGACCAGATATTGTACATGCAACATGTTATTGTGCTCGCTATTAAGCAAAACCAACTGAGAAACATCTCACTGCGGTTAAACGGATCTTTCGGTACCTTAGGACTCCATTTAATGGGTCTCTGTATCCGAATGGACACCAGTTTTAACTAAAACCTGCTTTTTCATATTAGGTACACGCGGGTGTTCTCGATTCACGTAGAGTACATCTGGTGGATACAATTTCTAGGTGGTGATAGATAGTCACCTGGTCATTTCAAAAAGCAAGGACTGCACCTTAATGTCTTTACGACAGAAGTCGGAGTATGTGTCTTTATCTGGTGTTGCGCACAAGTTCTATGGTTGAGAACTCAGCTCACAGATCTATGGACTTCTAACTTGTTAACAAAACACCTATGTATGTGTACTCAAAGGCAGACATTAGCCATAGTGTGCAACACAGTCCAGCATTCCTGTACCATAATGATGTCGATATCATTCAGAAAGAAAGGTTGAAAAAGGTATTGTTGAATTATTCTTTGTTGGAACTGAATACCAGTTAGCTGACTTGTTTACTAAAGCTTTATCGGAAGATAGGTTTAAGTATCTTGTCAGGTGACTCGGTATGAGATGTTTGACTCCAGATGAACTGGAGGTTCTGGCAATTGAATCTGCTTGATCTATCAAACATCAATTTGTAAATATTTTTATTCTCTCTTTATTTTTTATTTATAAAAAAACTCGATTTGACAAAATATAAAACCTAGAAAAACAAAATATAAAATCAGAAAAAAAATTCAAAAATACCAAAAAGAATGTAACAAGTATGGGCATGTTGGTCAAGAGCACAAGTTGATTAAGGAAGTCAAATCAAGATGATTCATGTCAAGGAGATGATGCAAGATAACAATCTCAAGAACTCAAAGTTAAAAAGATAAAGGCTCAAGATCAAGATCACAAAGCATGAATGAACAAAGCTATTACAAACAAGACCAGACCAAAACAAGGCAAAGCATAAATGTCAAAAGTTATATCTTCAACGTCAGGAAGGACAATGATAAATCAAAGCAAACTCCTACAAGAATGTCATCAGTGGTACGGAGGAGTTTGAAGAAAGAGACCTCAACATTGGGGAAGATTGTTAGCCTTAATTATATTAAGTCAAACAAGAATGTTATCGGTCTTAGAAAGTCAAACTAGGTCTTGTATTGTAATAGGCTAGTCGGGTTCAACGGGCTTAGATTGTAATCTAATATTGTCCGTGTTTCGGGCTCTAAGCCCAAGTTTAGCCAAGCCCGGCCCAAGTTAATAAGACCATACGCCTACGAGAAGGCATGGGTATAAATAGAACCCTCTCCTCACATGGAGAGGGTGTTGGTTACATTTCATTTCATTTTGTAACTCACATTCTCTCTCTAATCTAATTTCTTCTTCTTGTCCTTCTTTCTCTTTTCTTCCTTGCGGTTTGTATTCCAACCGAACACCAAGGATTCGTTGTTCATTGTTATTGTGTATCTTAGTTGTATAATGGATTAGTTAAGTGGGATAACATTTTCTTTCACTTTTACCATAACCATCATTTGTACTTCTTTGGAATGTTTTTCTATCACCTCGTGGTTGTCTTACAAATCTTCCTCGTCTCTTGAAGAATTTCTTGAATTCCTTTACGGCCATAACATAATCTTCGCTTCACTATCGGAGCTTGAGCTATAGCTTCATCACTTACAGGTCTTTTTCATCTTTAAATGCAAGAGATTACTTTGTTCTTTATGTTGCCTTTGAGCGGCATTTTCGAAATCTAGTCTTTATACTTCTTCTTAAACTTTATCAAGTTTCCAAGTAGAGAGCGTCAGAGAGTAAGTGTTTGTAGATTCTTGATTCTTCAATCGCGTGACTTTCGTCCCGCCATTTTGATTGTGGATGTAACTCCCTAAGAAATAATTTCGCAAACATAATTCATGCTAGAAAACCTTCATCAATTTCTTTTAGTCCATTCATAAATAGGTTTAAATTTAGCACTCGAGCAGTTATCTATTGGACTCCACTTCCAAAATAATAAATGTTTCCATATGTTGACACAAGAAGATCTGATTTTGGTGGATAGCTTTTTACTTGATTATTAAACTTTATGAGTGGATTAATAAATTATCTAAATTACGATAGTACGTGGTTGAAAACGATAAAAAATTCTTTTGTATAGATTGTACTGTGGGCAAAGCATTATAAATTACCATTTTAGGGCTTTATAATTTTTGCAAGTTCTTTTTAAGTTCTTCGGATATTTATGTTGTATAAAAAGGTACAACTTTCAATCCTTTTTAGTATCGGTGATGAGATTTTGAATAGGAGGAAAATACACCATCGGTAAAAACATGCCAAAATCTAGATTCTTTTGACATTCACATAAGTTTTCGAATCTATTTTTCCAATAAATAAATCCATCACTTCAAATAGTTGTTGGTAACCTTTGGGCATAGATTGCCTTCTAAATATTTTTATCCAGTGATTCCATAGATCGATCAAGTTTTAAATACATTATAATTTAAAAAAAATTGTTGGATGTGGCTCTGATACCAATTGTAGAAAACGAGAAGGGGGGTGGAGAATAATTTTTATCGCTTTTAATTTAAGGTTCATAAAGTGTTGTAAAAAATTCTAGCATTATCAACTTTAGGAGTGTGAATTCAACACTTGCACAAATATGAACAATAACTTTATCTAAACAATTAATAGGATAGTAGAGAGAAAAACGGGAATAAGCAAAAAAAAAATACAAAAAAAAAAAAAAAACGGGATTATAGACAAGAGATAATAGTAAGAACAATCAAACCAAAACACAAGAATTTATGAGGCTGTGTTCAGGCAACAAGCCCCTCGTCGCCCTACTCCATCGTCCTCGAGCACCTAACTCGAGATTTCTATCACTATGTCACAACACCCTTATGCGGAGAAAACCTACACGAACTTTCCTGCTTAACTTGAGATTCTGACACTAAGCCAAGATGCTCAAGTTCAAAATCTTAAGCGAAGAACCAATCTATCACAACTTCATAATCTCTCACTACACAACTGCATTCACGACAGTGATCCACGACTACACAACTTCTTCCCAACTTAGTTTTCCAGACACACCACTACTATCACCACGACTACTACGTCATAATCAGCACCTAACTAACACGACTAGGAATATCACCAGATCCAACTATACTTACAACAATCACCAAGATCTAACAACTACACAACTTTACAAGATTTACAAATGATTTATAAGTTATGATATGGATGCAATAAGATTGCAATAACACACAAAGGTGTAATACTTCTTCACTTGATGGTAGGAAGTATTCTTCTCTTGCAATTGAGGATTTAAGCTTGGATCACTTGGAAATAAAGTTTTATGATTAAATGATCAAAGGATTTTAATGAGATGTGTGGGCTGTTTTTGATCAGAAAGAATGAGTGCAAAAGATGAGAAAATAGTGGGGAATAGTTTAGTATTTATAGAACATTCTAGAGGAGCATCTACCTATGGGCGGTCCTCTTAAATAGGTGGGAGGTCCCCTTATAGATAAGGGGGCCGCCCTAGACTGGGCGCTCCCCAGTTTGCCTTTTGTGTAGGGGGGTTTTCTAGAACTTTCTAGCCGGTTTAGGTATGAAAATTTGAATTTCAAAATGTTTATTTTGAATAAAACATTTCTTTTAATTGTAGAAAATGTTTTGTAATATTTATAAAAATGTTACAACATTTTATAAAAGTGTGAGGTTGAATAAAAATTTATTTTGATCATAAAATGCATTAAGCATTTATTTATTCATACCATTAAGTGATATAATTTTTGAAGAGAAAATTTACTACTAATTACTTGTTTACGTTTAATTTTACATTGAACGTTTTTATATTTTCTGATTATCAAAACGTAAAGATGTGAAAAATATTAATAATGTTTTTAGGCATTATTTCTATCAACAATACTAAATATGATTCTATGTGCTATTGAGTATACGCCTTTCACTATGTAACCGTTAATTGCCTTGTTGATGGTGAACGCTAGTGCATTAAATAGATCTATTGGGTTTGACAACCCCGTTCGAGGTATGAATCCTTGACTGATAAGTGAGCACCCTGATACGGACATTTTGTAGTTAGTAATGGGAGAAGGGGTATACTTCTCGGACATTATTTTGTCCTACGGGGTGAATGTGTTAAGTGTCGGTACACGGGCTCATTACTTGGAATACATTATTTATATATAACTTGTCTTGCGTGCAATGTTATATGTTTTGTTGAACCAAATATGCGTTCTAACTGTTTGTGTGTAAACTCTATGAATTCACTCAACGTTTTGTTGACGTTTTTAAGCATGTATCTCAGGTTAGGTATTGAAGATGGCTTGGATGGGACGGAACGCAGATATCAAGGGCGGTGACTCGGTGAACTTATGTCAATAAATGATAGAAATATTTTTGAAATGAAGTCGTGTTGTGACATGTATAATTAAATCTTATACGATAGTTTTGGGACCTTTGTACTCTGATTCATTTCAAACGAAATAAATGAAATTTACTTAACAAACATTTCTTTTATAGTTGTTTGTTATGACTTGTGTGATTGTATCGTGATGTAGCACCCCAAATGTTGTATTCCGTTGCGTATCATATTTTGGGGGTGTTACAAAATGGTATCTAGAGCACTGGTTATAGCAAACTAGGTCTTCTTCAACGCCTGGACTATAACTGTTTTCAAAAAATTTACGAGTCGTTCACCGTTGTCCGATATCCACGCGCTCATCGTTTCCGATCACTTATGTGCCTTGTGTGGTATATTTAATTGCATATTATGTGCATAACAAGTGGGTGCAACTTGGTATAAGTAGTAATGATAT